>JAOEHX010027131.1:0-18528 GCA_025448015.1 Bolborhynchus lineola | reverse complement strand
AGGCACAACGCTGCCCCGGGCACCGCGGCCACACACGCGGGGCTGCACGGGGCTGGGGGGGCGAAGGCACACACAGAGGAGAAGGGAGCGTGCAGCCGGGGGTGCTGCTGCAGCACCGTTAGGAGCAAAGCTGAAGCGCGGCAGCGGCACGGTGCAAACGCATCGCCACTATAAACACTGGTTTGCAATGAACAGCTTCCAGCCTGAGGTTTTCAGGTGCCTGTTCTGAGCCTTGGACACGCAGGTACGGGTGTTAGGCATAGGAAAAGGCTTATAAATCACCGAGGGGCCACACTCCGGGTGGGCAGCAGGGTCTCCAAGCAATGGTGGTGTGCAAGAGGATCAAGTCACGATCAGAGGCCCCATCCCTTCAAGCCACATGGGCCAGAAGACTCTCCACACAGAGCAAGACCTCCGATGGACAGAAGCTTTGGCTCTAAGCACTCGAGGCTCAATTTCCCCTGCCAAAGGCTGTACTACTCAGCTCTGCATTGCACCCACGCATCACAACCCTCACTGCCACCCAGCAGAAGCTTTGCACTATCAGGTACAACACACAGTGCCCTCCCCATGTCTCTCTCAGCACGATGGACCACTGCACACAAGAGGAAACCAAAGCAGGCGTCTAACTCTTGTTCACTCAGAGACATGCTTTAGCTTCCTGGGAAAGTAAGGAAGATGCTGGAAGCTGTCTCCCCTATGCATGTTCCTTTTTCCCTCTGTCAGCATTTTCCTTCATCAGCAGATCTGATGCAATCCCATAAAAGCCAGTTTAAAATAGGATTCGGAGTGTGTTTTAATCACCACCTTGTCTGACCTGACAGGTTTCGAAGGTGTTCTCCTTCTGGCTTCATTTTCCAACAGTTACAAAATCTTTCCTGTGCAGAAGGAAGAGCTTTTTTTAACAGGACAGTTAAAAATCTCCCTCATTTATCATCATGGTCCCACTTTCAATTTTGCCTTCCTTGAAATCATTTTGGGACAGGAAAGACACAACTGTATCTCAAGCCAAGGCGTTTCTGTAAAGTGCCATCACTTCCCATCACAGATGACGGCGCTTTGACCTGTACAACCACAAAATGAGGGTGCTTTGCCCCGTATCAAGTCATGTATTGAGATTTTATCCCTCTCTACAGACTCAGCCTAACTCAGTCCCCAAAAGGAGACCAAACTCACCATGGCTAGCAAAGTCCCCTTCTACTTGAGACTACAAGGATCAGGGTAAGAAGCAGTATGTTACAAGCAACTTCTGGCTCTAGCACTGAGGGGTATGACACTACGAGAGTGGAGTTGTATCCCCGCAGCCTCAGGAACGCATCAGAGCTCATGGTCAGGCAGTAGAGAGGAACCAGGTGGTGTGGAAGGAGATGTTATGCCCAAAATGCTTAACCTGGACTCCCAATATCCATCCTGACTTCAAACTGTTCCAAGTCACTACCTTCAGAATGAAGCTAATGTCCAACAATCAGATGAGCTCTGAGGATAAAGTGAGGGATTTGACATCTGATTTTCAGAGCTGCAGAGCCCTTCCACAGGTCCCCATTGACTTCTACTGAAGTTACAAAGGTGGCTGGAGGAGGACTTGCAGGCTGTACTTGTTTCCATGCCAACATCCACAAAAATAAGGGTTATTTCAGATACAGAGCAGCTAATTTTCAAATGACAAAATTATCTGCCATTTAAATTATGTTTCTTTCTCCTCAACAGCTAAGGGGGGGGCCTAATCCATATACCTGCAATATCTTGTTATTAAAATGTAAGATGTTTTGAATTATGGGAATGAGTAAGGGACTTGGTGTTTATGCCTCCAGCCCTGAGACAGGCAAACTTGCCAGTAGAATCTAAGGTAGCTTTACCTGAGTGCATCCCAGTTCTTCTGGCCCTGCCAGAAGGGGCGAATGAGGAACAGCAGTGAGATATGCATGGAGAATGTCAGTCATACATACCACTGTGCAAAGCAAGGCCAAGAGGGAGCTGAGTCCCTGGCAAAACTCTCAGTGACTTCAGTGAAAACTTTGCTTCAGAAGGGGCAGCAAATTTCACACCTCATAATGGAATTTGCCTGCTCAGTACAAAGGGCCACATTCAGCACACTGGAGCAGAGATGCCTCTCTCATTGATAGCATGCTGTGAGCATTTTCCTGGGGCAAGACACTGAGGAAGGCTGGAAAACAGCACTATGTAATGAGTAGGATGCTGCTCCTCAGTCCAGCCTACAGCTTACCCAGAGGAGGCTCTAAAAGCAGCAGAGTATTCCCAAACCCAGGCCTCTGCCAGGTACCAAGCGCCCTCACTGCACACTGGCCCTGGGAACACAACCCTCTTCTGTGCCAGCACTTGCTCCCCCAGCTCAGGAACACTGAAAAACCAGAAGGTGGAAACTAGGTTAAAGTCTTAATTCAGATTTTAGCACACCAATATCGTATCTGGGAGAGACAGAAGAACAGAACTTGATTTCATCAGAAGCATCCTACCAGCACCACCCTTTAGCAGATGCAGTCGTACCATCACGTTATGCGCTGTATCTTAGCTTAGTGAAGTTACATGGCTGCAATTACATTGATACAGTCACTGGAGCAAAACCTGTAAGTAAAAAGGGTTTATTCGTGATCTAAAATGGAAATGAACTGCCTCAAAGGTGGTTTTGTGAGCCTCTGGCAGACATGATTTTAACAGGTAGGTCATTGGTACAAAGAACACAGCACTACAGAAATCTCTGCTCAGGCCTTTGCATCATTCCTTCTTTGACTGAAGTGAGAAAACCTTAAAAAAATTGTTATTAACCTTTTTAATTCCAGAAAAATGCTGGGATGCAGCTCCCATGGGATTAAAAATGGCAGAGCTCAGAACCCTCATGAGCAACCGTTCACTTGAAACAAGGAATTATAACTTGGGGGGTGTGGAGGGGAGAGTGTGGAGCAGAAGAGGTCCAAGATGATGTGTGAGAATCATCTCTCTTTAAGTAAGAGAGATGGAAAGAATACAGTTGCTCCTGGATGAGTTTTGAACGCCAGATTTCAGCACCACATGATAAACCCCTGGAAGACAACATTTACGGCTTCTTCTCAATTAGATGGGCTACACTTTGTGCAAACACTTCCCACTTTCTTCTCCTAGAATCAGGGGGAAAACCTTGAGGAAAAAGCTAAGTTCCCTTCAGAGACAAGCTGCTCATTCTTGAGGCAGAAAGCCTGGAAAGCTCTGTGCAGCCCCTAAATGAAATGACAGTGGTGGCCCCACAAATTTGTTCCTAGGGTGAGCGCTCCAACTGACCCTTCCTCATTCATCAAAGCAGCTCAGCCACTCATCGAGAATGACACAGCATGACACCACATGAATTATCTGTGACCTCCAGGAGGAGTGGCTCCTCCAGATCAGGTTGGGGTCATGAGGAGGGCAGGAGGGAGAAGCTGGTCTGTTAGACCTGGGGATTAGCAGAATGCTTCAGCCTCCAGAGCAAAAAGGTGATGTGTTGATGACATGAACCTGTTCTCAGGCCCAAGTGTAACCTCAGCCATCAAGCCCAGGAGTGGTGTGTGAGGTCATGGTGTCTCCTGGGTCGTGAGAAGCCCATGTGAACTGCTTTGGGTGAGTCAAGCACGGACACAGCCAAAATGCCTGTGTCCTGATCCAGGCTGATTGCATCACAGAAGCCACAACCAGGTCTGGTGACTGGGAGCTGGGTGATCCTGGTTTGCCACAATACCAAGGAGCTGAATGCTGTTGGCATTTCTATTAGAAGTACAAATTATCGGGTGTTCATCATCTGAGGGTTGTGCTTTGCTTCTTGTACAAGGATGGGAGTTCTGCCCCAGGATCACATCACTGTTCCACAGAGCTCAGCATTCATCCTGTCTCCTGCCGCAGAGCGCTTGGTACTCCAAAGGAAAGGCTTGAGACTTTGTGTCATTTCTGACATAACTACATTCAAGATTTAGATGCTGCTTCTGCACGGTGAACAACCAGACCTCAGCTATATATTATAAACTAAATGTCCTTAGATACTTTCAAGCCATAGAGAATGACTTAACACAGTTTAGTTTCAGGCATCTTTCACATCCAAAAACTCTGCAATGAAATATGCACCAATAAATCTACGCCTCTCAGATGTTCCTTACCTCATTCAATAGCCAAAATGTTCAGTATAATAGAAATTAGTAAGTAAATGAATTAATACCTCAAGTGTAGCAAACACTTGTTTACCAACAGCTCCACCCAGACAAGTCCACAAAGCTCAGTTCAGCTAATCCCTAGTAAAGTAACCCATAACACACTGCTAGCAGGATCAGGGCCTAATGACTTAATCCAGCTAAGAGCTAACTACTGATGTGAGTGAGTACAATGGGGCCATTCATGCACAGAAGTGTTAGGTGGACTGAGATTTAGACATGAAATTGGGAGAGTGATTTTTCTCTAATACCAATGAAATGAAACAATCTGGTTAAGTTCTTGATGCAGACAAGCAACTATTAAGGGCTGCTGTCCTTAAACACAGTGAACTTATTGTGTATTTCATCTGGTCAACATTCCTTCTTGGAAAATCCAGACTTGAAAGTTAATGCTGCTGGAGTTATGTCTTTTTAGTGGAGGGGGAAGCTGCTGTCCACCAAAACATCGCCTCTTACCATGTTATTCCTTCCTATTTGGCATCAACAAGACCTGAACTGACACTGCTCTCATGTCATCCTCAAAGAGATTCCCTTGTCACCATGCCTGGTTACAGTTTTCCCTGCACAAAAACCTAACATGGCAGTTTTAACCCAGAATACGTACTAAAGCAGTGTCGAAGGAAAGGCACGTTACTGCGCACGGGGCACCAGGGATGCCTACACCTCCTGCCTCCCCCAAATCAAACAAACCACAGCAGTGAAGTTCCAAACATTCCCATCATCCAGCTGCCGCACAGGAGGGTGCGAGCGCTCCCCAGGATGTGATTTCCTGCTCTGCCTTCGTGCAGGCAGCAAATGGAGATGAAGGAGCTGCTCTATGGTTTTGGCAGGTGATTCAGCTTGCTTTGCTGCAGCCAGGCAATTAGTTTGCATTATTACACCAGAGGAAAAGCTGCAGTTGCAAGTTCTCTGCTTGGGCGGGGGGGGGAGGACGGGTAGGGAAGGTAAAGAAGGGCTCAATGCTGGCAGCTGCTCCCTAAAGGCACTGTGCCTGGGGCAAGACTCCATTCTAGTCTGGACTAGATTCCCACAGCACCATGCAGTGCGTAAAAGGAGTGTCAAGAGATGGTGCCTCCTCCCTGCCCCCTGCATATGGGCGGCATAAAAAAGCATTCCTTGCATCCATCTTCTTCCCTGTGCACCTGTGCAGGGTTAAGCAGATTCTAACCCACTGTCTCCTCATGTACTATGCTAGGCCATGACCTCACAGCCTGGGTACCACACAGAGCTGCTGTCCTAGGAGAATGCCTGCATGCTGATTCCATGCAGAAGGCAGCAGGATATGGACAGGGAGGGGGGCAGGATATGGACAGGGAGGGGGGAATAAAGGAGCTGACTGCTCTTTCCAACATGACAGAGGGAAGAAAGAGAGTACGAGGAGCAGAGATACAGCAAAGACTGCCACATCTCCAACTTTATTCCCCAGAGTAAACTAATCTGCTGAGCAAAAGTCCTCCACCTCCAAGGAAGCGTAACTGAACTTCATCTTCTTCCCCCCTCAAGATGGATGGGTTTAATTGTTTATGCCAAAAGGGCAAGTACGAAAATCTTTTAATCCATTAAGATGAGAAAGGGGATGGTGACACCAGACACATTACCCGGGTACCGAGAACTCTGCCGTAGCAGCATCTCTTCATTCAGCTGGGATGGAGTGTTCTGAAGGCCCACAATCAAGCTCTCCAGTTTGTTGGCTATTCAGAATATTTCCCAAGTCTTTGGCGAAAGTTCTTTAAAGTTTCCAGTTCAAGCCTGACCTTTTATTTGGAATATGCTTGATTTTGTTGTCTTCTATTGCTTTGCCCACCGCTCCTTCCTCAATGCTGTTTTCTGCAGGATGAGAACTCCAACACAGAATTACAGGGAAGAAAATCAAATCAGAAGGATTCGATCTCTCCAGCTCTGCTCTTTTGGGACAGCAGAAAGATACATCTTGTAGTTACAATAATGTGGTCAGTGTGATGATGTTTGGTGTTTCTCATCAGCTGCTGTATTATGCTCAAAGGAAAGCAAGAGACACTCTATCTCTTTAACATTACAACAGGTATCAAATGTTTGTCCTGGGAAGGGAGGTGACCTGCAGAATGATTTCTCTATTAGAATTTAGTCCACACAGTGAAAGGATTGAATAGCTCTGTCCTATGGATGTATCAGAACTGCTTCCAGGCACTGCTGCTTGGAAGTATATCATGGAATTACCAGCTGCATGACAATAAAAGAATCACTTGCTCACAGGTCTATCAAGAGTAATGCCAACCTTGCCTCCTTTCGTACACACCATCTTCCTCATGAGACACAGTATAGGTTGAACATTCCCCTGTCTAGCAGAAAAGACCGTGGAGCTGGGGATCCATAAGTGGGGTTAAATGTCAAACTCATCAAGGACGTAGCAAGGATACAACAGCCCCGTCGTGCTTATAAAAAAGCAGGAGAGAGGCAACGCAGGAGGAGAGGAAAAGGACAGGGAAGCAAATAAATAAGGACAATGCACAATTTATGAAGACAAGAAGGTAGTAAGTGCTACTCACCCAGAGTGTAAATTGGTATTGATGTCACAGCACAGCCCAGCCAAAAAATAATGATGATTATAATTTAGGGCTTGCACTATATCTCACTCAAGCCACAGTCCTATCCAACAGCAACTCTCACCCTGCCGCTTTCTTCCCCTTCTCCATTCACTGGTGTCCTCTTAAATCAAATACACTCAATGCTGATTTGATTATATTTCCTTATTTTATTTATCAGCCATTCCTCACTCTCTTACTCTCCTCACAAGTTCTCAGTGGGCATCTCAGTCGTTTTCTGGTACCTGGCAGTACTCAAAGGAATAAGCCTGTCTTTAGGCCACAGGAGTTAGAATCCTTATGCCAAGAAGGATTCATGCATCCTTCCCAGCCCTCATCTGTCATCCTTTAATCTCGCCTGCTTTATGCTCCAGATCCTGGCTACCCAGTCCTGACTTCCCAGGTTTACAGCCCTGACTTACTTCCCTCCTGTAACATTTTACTACTTAGCTATTGGCCCTTAGGGGCCTCATTTACACAAGTGCTGTTTTCACTATAGTTAAGACTAATTCACTGGGTTACAGTTTGCTCTTTCACTCTACACTCTGCTCAGTTCCCTGTCTCCTCTCTCCCACAAGGAGGCAAAGGACTTCCTAGTGGGCAGAAGATTCTTTTAATTATTATATTTTTAATTATAGGCATCAATCCCTTTTTGGGATTGAATTCAGTTCTCCCCCTCTGTCCAGTGTGATCCTGCCTGTTTCTCTTTGATGCACATGTGCCCTCTGGGCCCTTCATAAGGTCTGTGGGCACAATGAGAAGGAGACCTCACCTGGGATCTGCTCTCCTCCTCATCCAGTTTCGTGTTCTAGAGGAAGAGCAGACCACAGACCCCAGAAAGCCTCGTGAGCCATGTATGTCCTCTATATTCTGATTTTAGATTTCTTCTCTTTTTCTCTTTATGGAAGGAATTAGTTTCCTTGCCATTTCTGTTTACTTATTCCCTGAAGCTTTGTATGGCTACTCCATGACCGTTAGCCTTCTACTTTTCTACCATACACACATGTACAGATACAGGTAAGCACAGCCACACATGTGTGGTATGTCCCATACCACATATATTGGTATGAGAATATGGCTCATTTCAATCTATCTCCCTAAACAAGGCTCATTTCCAATGCTGCTTGCTTTCACAGCTCAAACCCCAGCTGGGGCTGTGATTTAGCTTGTTTATGGACCAGTTTTCATATAAAAGCATAGCACAATCAATTCCTTTCTGTAACTAGAGCCAAAAGCACAGAATCACCTGCAGAAAGACAGAGGATGCAGTCAGAGGCCACATGGTGAATCTACATCTGTTCCGGGGCTGTGTCTGCTGTGCCTAAAGCAGAGGAGGATGGTAACTATGGAGAACAGGTTAAGTCTGAGCCACGGAAGCTGTGGAGTGTGACCTGTCTGGGGCTGCACACCCAGTGAGACTTAATTCAACTGCCTAAGCAAATGAAGGAGAGCTTGAGTCACATCAGAACCTCCCACACACCAGGATCAAGAGCCTGTTGAATTCTGCTTCAGTAAACTATTTAGCATCAGCTTAATTCCAAGTAGCACCATAACAATGCCAATTACATGAGAAATGAAACACAAATTTGTAAATAATACAGTCTTTTGCTGTTCTCTCTTACTCTGACAGGATCAAAAGCTTATTGCCAGCCACTTATTAGATCTCCTAACCTACTGCAACACATAAATAGATATTATCCCTATTTTTCTGATCAATAAACTGTGACACAAAGAAATCAAATTAGTTGCCTGGGGTCATACAATGAACACTTTAGGAACTGATCACTCGACCTGTTCTTTTCTTCTCATTTCTGTGTTTCTAAATGGCAGCTCCTCCAGGGGCTTGGCACGCAGTTGCAAATGATTTTCCAAACCTACCAATACTGGCATAACTCCATTCCTGCAGCACTCAGAATGCTGGGAACAGAATTTGAGCAGTTTTTTATCTGAAATGGCAACAAAGCTAAAGCAGCACCAACTGCAGTTCAAGATGTCACCCAAACGCAGCATGAGGAACAACCTGGATGAAGTCACAACAGTGAAAACCAAACCATCATCAACAACAAAAGCAAAACTAAAACCAGGAATGAAAACACAATCCCAAGACTTTCAGGATCACAGAGGAGGAAGAGTTCAATGTGTTATGGTTTGGGTCTAATCTGTGATGTTGTGGACTTACTTCTGCCTACCATGTGACTGCACATAAATAATAATATGACAAAAGTGCAACTATTTTTCTCCCTTCAATTGGACTCTCTGGCAACAATGACCACAACTGGATCCTCACCCCACATCGCCTTCTTTTCTTTGAACCCCACCTGCATCCTACACTCTATACCTTTGTAATAAACAGGGATGTGCGCAGCATCCCCTTTCCCACCCTCGGAGATGTGCTGTGTGCTGCAGTGATTCCACTTGATGGCTGATGGAGTTCCCCACATGGAGGTGGGAGAGAGGAAGGAAAAAAATATCACAGCTCTGCTGCTGCACATTCTGCTTCCTGGCCTGGCATGACAACCCCAGCACCACTGCCAGGGATGCTCTGATAAGGGTGCGAGTGCTGCAGGATCCCCCTCAGCCCCAGCTGCCAGCTGGTACACGCAGTAAAGAAACAACAGATTCTGAAACCCTACAAATCCCACTTGTTTCAAGCCACAGAAATCCCATCTAATGTATTTAACAGTTAAAAATGAAGGAATCGGAAACCCGATGCAGCATGTTTCTATTCTGCAGGCAGAACTACAGCTCCAGACTCCTCCACCAAAAGCCTGTTGGGTGGCCTAACAGCAACTACCTGCAGGGTTTGGAGATTGAGATCCTGGCTCCAAAGCAGGCTCAGCTTGCATGATACTGATTTCAGGAAGAACCATGTCCTGCCATCCAACCTGTCACTGATGCAGAGGTATGTGCCACATGTAGATGGAACCCTGGAAGGGCCATGGCCTCAGTCAGCACTCAGATCTGAGTGTTTCCACAGATCACCATTGAAAATATACCCCATCATTCCTACATGCACTAAATGCTACATCATTCATTGGGCAATACTGTAGAGACTTGGACTGGTAAAACTGATTATCCCTCCCTTAGCTCCCTGACTCCAACAGACCTATTTATATGAACAGTAATTACTTCTTTGAATAAGGGATTAAATCTCCAGCTATTAGACTTGAAAGTAAAAGCCCAAACGACAGACAGTAATCTCTTCAGAGTATAAAAGCAGTTTTCAGATGGCACAGTACCTGCCTGTGCAGTTTTATCCATTCCACAGCAGACTGTGCATGCCCTGTATCCTACCAGATCCAACCCAACACCTCTAGTGCATGCAGTACCAGCAGTTTACCATTGCGCTTCTATGGGCCAATTCCACCTTTGGCAGCATTCCCTAACTCCTTCCAGTTCATGTGGAGCAGAAAAAGGGAGTGCAGCAGACTGCTGAATGTGCATGCAGCGAGTGCTTTATAGGAGATATGTGATACACTTAATTCACTAAAAGCTATATTCAGACACAGGGGAGAACTGGTCAAGGTTTAAGGTGGTCAGTAGCTGTCTCCAGCATGAAGACTTCAGGGAGGGCTGGAGGACAACATGTGTGTGGGAGATGATGTCTTAGGTGGTTTTCAGGGTTACAGATAGATGTGTAGGCTTAGAGGTGGTGAAACAGCACTTTCTGCAAGCTTAGTAATCTTTTATGTCACCCCACTCATCTGGAGGGAACAAGACCCAATGTTCCAGCATTCCCATTTCCAAAGAGACTCTGAATCTCAAAATGCAGCAGTAGTGGGACATACCTCATTCTGCTGATGATCCCATTGAGTGTCAGCAATGTAGAGGAGCTTTGGTTTGCACGTTTCTTCTGCTCCGCACAGTTTTCACTCATTGTGTTCACTGAACCTGAGATAATAAAGGGAAAACTTCAGTTCCACCTCAGAGGCAGGTGCTGAAGAATGGACATTTCTAGTAGAATCCCACTTCCAGCTATAGCAACAAGGCCTCAACCTGGCAGCAATGCCCTAACCTGGAATGTTCTTGGATCATTCCATCCTCTGGTAACTAAAACCCTGACACTACAACTTCTCCATGTTTCCCAACAAACCTGAGTAGTAGTTATTCACACTACACATACTCCAGAGGGTTAAAAACCATTTTGTTCTGGATACATTCTGTGTGACTCAACTTCTAAAGCACTAAACTGTAACCCATAAACCCGTCATTATTTACTTTCTTAAAGATAGCACGGAGCCAGTTTCTCCCTTGTGTGTCTATTTTGCTGCCTTTTTGAGACATCCTTTGTGACCGCTGCATGGCTCAGTAATTCCCAAGTCAAGGCACACATGGAAAATCCCTGTTAAATAATGACCTGGGAGAGAGGAGGAAGGCTCCATTCTCCACCAGACCTGGCTCTCTGGTGGCTCCCCCTTCCCTGTGCCTAGATGTGTCTGTGGCATCTTCCCTGCCTGTGTTTTGGGTAAGGAACAGCAGAAGTGGTCACACTCCAGACGCCTTTGAGGGGAAAGAAAAGAGGGTCCTAGGGGAGCAGGATGAACTTGCTCTCTTGGAGGCACGGTGGCCAGACTGGCGGCTTTCTTTTATCCTGTTTCACTTCAGTAAAAGCCTCAATTAGCTCCACATTAATTATTAAATCAGAACAAAGCCTCTTTGGGTTCCAACAGCTAAATTCTAGTACTGCTGTTTCTGTGGGAGCTTGTCTAGTTTTACAACTTAGGACATAAATATCTTTCTTCAAGGAGTTCCTGGGCTGTTGCTTTTATTTTGCTCTCTGTGGGAGTGTTTTTAATCACAGTATCTCATGCATGCAGTGAGGGAAGTGTTTCTGGGCCTCCTGTACCTTGGGCATCTAACAGAGCTCTCCCAGGCTCCAATGGGTGCTAGAACACAGCCAGGAGATGAGAAAGCTCTCACATTAGGGTTCTCATTTGCACCTCTAAAAGGGGCTGCTTCCTTGTAAAATGGAGTGCTGGGTTTCCAGGTACACACTGTTCCTTTGATTCTACAGCTGCTTCCCACCCTTCTCCTCCATGGATGACACTAGGAATTCTGCCAAAGAAGGCCAGTCTAGAAATACATGTCTTTTTCTTACCCCATTGTTGCCAGACACACATTTGGAGGCTGTTCTGTTCTTAGTTGTTCACTGATGCATCTGCCTCCCTGAGCAGAGCCAAGCATCCTTACCCGTACCCTGCTCATAAACAGTATCCCTTTTCCTGGCACAGGTTAGCAGCTGCTCTCAACACATTTGACCTGAATGCCAAGGACCCCCACAGGGACAGGAAAAGGAGATACAGGCTCCAAATGGGGCCATTCAAAGCTCCTCTCCTGCCCTTCAACCTCGTATTTCTCCAGTATGCCTTCAAACTCTTCTTCTTGTAGGTGAGGCTGATCATACATTCTGTTCTCTTGCCCCAGATGAGCCTGGAAACAAATGGCTTGCCTAAAATCTCCTGGAGAGTCTCTGCCTTCCACCCATGAAGTTCT
Source organism: Bolborhynchus lineola (assembly GCA_025448015.1). Taxonomy (NCBI): domain Eukaryota; kingdom Metazoa; phylum Chordata; class Aves; order Psittaciformes; family Psittacidae; genus Bolborhynchus; species Bolborhynchus lineola. The sequence goes on along the minus strand of JAOEHX010027131.1, from coordinate 6,305 downwards.
AGGACTTCCTGAGGAATGAACAGCTCCAGCACTGTAAAATGTTTTTATTGCTTATGTGACTGTAATGTCTTTGGGGAAGAGCCAACCTGACAGGACTGGATGCAAAGGCTTTATAGCTGCAGAACGGGTGCAGCAAGGCTTGGCAGAACATCTGCAAATTGTCTGGAGGGAACAGACTCCATGGGTCAGAGGGTCTTGATTTCCCAAACAGGGAAGTTTCCAGCTTCATGGCTAAAGAGAGAAACCCATCTCTCTCCTCCCATCCTTTTCTTCCCCTGCCAATTCTCTCCCTCTCTTTCCCTTGTTGTGAGCCTTTGCTGCTCTGATTGTGTGCAGGATGAATGAAAGTCATTAGAAGCCCCTCAGGCCATCTTCACAGCTGGAAAGAGGAGGGACAACTCCACGGGCTTCCCTATCGCTTGTATGGGGCCCCCAGTCTCTCAAGCACCTTGTCCCAGCCAGAGAGCAGTGGCAGAGGAGAACAGAGTGAGGATACCAGCAACATTACAACACAAGTCAGAGAGCAGGAAATAGGGCAGAAGAGAAGGGACAGGGGATACATAAAGGGAGAGAAATGAAGCAGGACAAGAGGGTTTTGGCTGAGACCAACTTTTTCGTTCACCCTGCCCTTCTCTGGCCAAGAGGAAGAGGGATTAAGGGCATTCTCTATTCTTGCTCCCCTCAAGACAGCATGAAATCACTCTGCAGAAGCTATTGGTTTCAAATCTGCATTGAGCTGAATTGGGATCCTAGATGCAATAAACTGGTAAGAAGGGAAGGGAAAAAATGGTGTCCAATATGCATCACCATGGGGAGAGCTTTGGTGCTTGCCCAGAATACAATAATAATATAAAACTGGGGGACTGTGTGCATCAAAACCCAAACCCTATCAAGTATAAAACCGAGACATAAGCAGATAACTAAATAGGCAGCTCTGAGGAGGCAGCAGTCAGTCAGTCACCTCTGCTGTCTCCAGTCCCTCCCTGGATCTCTGTTTCTGCTCAGCCTGGGGAAGCTGGCAAAACTTCATGCTTGACCTGCAATCCCACTGACAACATGTGATTTGTTTTGCCTCTGTTGGATAAGACTGCAATATTTGCTGTAGCAAACTTACTGTCTGTCAGCCCACATGTCTTTCAGCGGTGCCACTGACCACAGCTCTCCAGTGCTTTTGGCAGGAATGATGAGGGGGAGGGAAAACGTACAGTAAATACATTTGTATTAGAGAAGCTGCTTCCACATCTCTTTAAATACCAACAGAATGCTCTAGAAGGGGACCAGCACTAAATATTTTCTTCTAATCTTGCGGATGTTTCACATTGTTTCATGGCTGTGTGTGAGCTGTGCATCTGCCGTCCCTGTACAGCATATTCAGAACCTTTCTGATGCAGCAAACTTCAGGTGTAAGGTTATCCCTGGGTGCTGAGAACACAACGCTCCTGCTCACAAGAACAAAGCCCCCACAGCAGGTCTGTGCTTCCAGGAGTACCTACAAAGCCAGGCCCAGTAGACACAGTACACAGAGCTCTGGGTCACGTAGAAAGGAAAGGCAGACAAGAAGCACACTGTGGGGAGGATGCCTGGCGACTGTGTGGCACAACCACCCACAAAACTGAGGCACAGTGCTGCAAGAAGCAGGAATTTGATCCTGCTTTCTGCTACGCACTTCCCTGTGCATCCCCTTGGCAAGTTCCATTCTGCCTGACAGAAATAAAGCTGTTCATCCCCAGGCAGCATTTCTCCATTGGCAAAATCCACCTTTTGAAGAGTTCTGAAGACCTTGGATGAAAGCTGCCATTGTGCCTTACGGTTAGTTAGGTGATTACTGTTATTTAGTATTGTAGGAACTTCTGGAGGAGCTGTATGAAGGCAGAACAGCAAACCTGACCTTCTGTACTCGCATCTCAGTCTAATTCAGTATTCTTTATCAGACATACCTTTGGTGCAAGGCTCCTCAGGGCAGGGCCTGGATCGTTCTGAACGAAGTCTGCAACACTTCAAAATGCTATGAAAACAATTTGGAACATTATCATTATCAATCATGATAAATACCAGCAAAGCCTCTGGATAACAAAATGTATGTATTTGGATAACAGAACACATGTATGATTGCCAATTTGGAAGGGATTCTCAGTGGCAAGTAGAGCAGTCTCTCTGAAATATTTATCTATGGTTTATTTTAATGCCCACCTCCATTTGCATTTAGGGAAGATACATTTATGGAACAGAATTCCAACATTTATACAGTTAAATAATCAAATTAACATTAAGGGCAAAGACAAAGCAGTGGCCTGTTGAGGTTTGTCTGTTTAACACGTTCATGTCTACATGTTCACCTTGGAGAGTGTCCAATATAGAGACCCATGGTACTCCTGCTTGCACCAGATTTATGTCAGTGGAAATCCTCTGACACCAGTTGACTTGCTCTTCCACAGCAGCATGACAGCAGAAACAGGGCCACCATCTCTGCAGAGAAAAAGAGAAACATTCTGAAGAGTTTTCATTGCTGTGTCTCACATTCTGCCCCATTTAAAGCAAGGCAGCATACAACCATTTCTCCCCCCTGCTAGCTAAGAGCAGTAAGAACATTTCACAGCTACCTCCTTCTTCTGAGCATCTCAGAGCACAGACATTCCTCAGTCAAGCATCACACTACTCATTCTTGCAAGGCATACATAGGTATGTCTCTGTCCCCTCACTACAGGTGCACAGAGATCCATGAGGAGTTGGTAGAGAAACTGGGAATATAGTCACCAAACCCTAAATTTGTAGGCTCTTGATAGAACTTGCAGATGACACTTGGTTTTCTGCCAGATAACCCAGTGTTTGCTAAGAAGAGAGATGCTTTGCTGCCAAGTGTGAAAATCAGTGTGCAGTCAGAGGATCAAGGATAAACCCATTGTCTGGTTGGTCATCTTGATTCATGAATTTACAGAGAGAATCCCATGATCTTACTTTAGCAGCACCCAAGCACAGAAGGAGCAGCCTCCTGCAGGCTGGAGACAACAGGAAAACTCGCACAGCGGGCCTGAGCCAGAACTGCCTGGTGACAAAGGAACCACTCACTCCCCCAGAGAATACCAGCAAGATGCTGAATGGACCTCACTAGAAATGGGCATGTGGGAGCAAGCAAAAGGTCCTGCCTTCTTATCCAGGTCCAGGAACCCGCTTTTACATCGTTATTTGTACTGTTAAGCAAACGTGAATGCTTTAAGTGCAGGCTGAAGAAGGGCTGCTCCTAATCAAAAGCAGTCAGTTTGTTCCTACCCTCCTTCCCCCCCTCCCATTGTCTATTTTGGTGCTTATAAAAAACCAAGCTGGGAGCTGTGTGGCTGTGGCCTCCTCACAGCAGCTGGCTTGCTTGCAAAGCTTCCACATCAGCCAGGAAGACATACCAAATACATGGTTCATACAGCATTCCCAGTGGGAGCAAACAGCCTTTGGTGATAAGGCCAGGCCAAGGTCTTGGTGCACTCAGGAGGTTCCCCAGGTTGGCTCTGCATCCCAGCAGAGCAGTGATGGTTCCGATGGAAGAGCCCACACATGATGCTCAAGCTGGCAGACCTGATGATCTGGGCATGTGCAGGGAGAGGCGTTTGCCACCACTCCAGCCCAGAGCTGGAACACTGCACTGCACCTTGGATTCTGCCTGGGACAGCTCCAGTCAAAACCCCACTGGTCCCTTCCTCTGGATCATTCCACCCTATAGAAAAAGGATGGTGAGGCAAAGCCTGCCTGTGAGCATCCTGTCCCACGCCGACATATCCATGGGACAGCAGCAGTATCTACATAACACATGCTAACACAGCATGACAACTGCAGTCTCTGGGCTTTCTCTGCGGGCACAGCAGTCACACATATTCTGCTGATACCTCTCTTCCAACTACCTGTTCCCTGCTACCTGAGAAAAGGGAATGAAGCCTTGAAAATACCCCCCGTTTGTTATACTGAGAGCTGGCCTCATCTTCCCTGCTCCCCTTGGTAAATCTGAGCCTGGTGTTAAACAGAGCGGCCATTTAGCAATTCCAGTTATCAGGGTCAGAGAGGTTTCATAGGCTGAGCTTGGTTTCCTTTTGTCATTTCTCTTTAGCAATGCAAAATCTACACCCTCCACCCTCCCAAACCCTTTCAAGCCACAGCAAGAATAACAGACTCCCCCAGCAGAACACTGGGTAAGAAGCACAGCACCTCATAAAGTGTACAGACATCAAACTGATAACTCCTGGAGAGAGAAACAGAACCTAGAAGAGGAAAATTAACTCATTTCTTTAAACATACCAGTAACACAAGCCACAGGCTAAGCAGGAGAGGAAAGAACTCAACACAAGCTCGGAAGGGGAAAGGAGGCAGAAGTGTTACTTTTGCAAGAGATCACATAACACCAATTACTGATCTGGCATCAGGAAAGGGGTGTAACAGCCATGGAGCAGCCCATAGTGAGCTGTGCAGGATGATAGGAATGCGTTTTCCACTCACTATTAGCAGTGGGAGCATCCACCCTCCACATGTTTTCCCTCCCTAAAGCAGTATTAGTTCTAACTTTACTCTGAGCAGCTGCTCTGAGCCCCGCTGCCTCCTGCCCCACTCCATAGCCTGTCCCCACTATTGACTTTCTTGTCCTGTGGTGCAGCTCCTGTCCCCCACAGCAGCTCCAGTGGGAGGACTGCAGAGCACATTCCCCCCTTAGCTCCACAGGGAAGAAGGGGTAATACACACCTTTATAGAAGCAGCCCACCTTAAAAGTGGGGCCCTGCTTATGGGGCAGCAGTTCTCAACAGGTCCCCTCTTTCTTGCAGCCACACACTGACTCCGATGCCATAGCTCCCTTTCCTCACTGCCCTGTGCATTAGCTGGGGGTAGTTGTCCAATTTTATCCTACTTCCAAAGAGCAGAGATAGAAATCTTTAATGGACACTACAGTAAGAGGGGGCAAAGCACCACTCCACCACTGTATTAAGAGTACTGAGCTGGGTAAACAGCCCCAGGAGGCATCTCTGTAGGCTCCCACATACACATTCTCCTGTGCTAAGAGACTGCAGAGCCAGACAGGTTAGAGGGGAGAGCTATTAAAACCATCTCAACTTGAGCAATACTGGGCAGCTTGTACTCTGTTTTCCCCCCTTAGTTTTTTATAGCTGCTCACAGTCTCAACTTTAAGATTCTTTCTTTGGCAGAGGCCTGACTGCATGCCTACTGCCTGAAAAAAGTGGGAATACTGAAGGATTAGGAATACCTGAATTTATGGCAGGATTAACCGGAGTTTTATCTTGCTTGACACAGAGAACTAACATGAACAGTCAAGGACATTCCAGCCCCATTATCTCCTACTCCTGCTGTAAAGAATGCAGAAAGGAAGGCTTGCACATTAAGAAAAGCTCCTGACAGTCATTTGAGCTCTCCCGATCCGTTCCAAGAAACCAGCACGTTTGCTGAATAATGCCACAATCATTCAAAACCCATTTAATAGAAGAATTAAATAAATTAGGAGTCTAGTTCTCCTCTTGCTTACATCAGTTCAAGATAACACATTAAGTAAGAGAGAACCAAACCCAAAGAAAATATTTGTTTAGATCTCAGTCCGCTGCCAATGGAATTTACCACTGAGCTTAATGGGATAGGACCAACACCAGGAATATTGACATCTTCCATGGAGCCATGGCATGCAAGGCTCTGCTGGGATGTTGGGTGATGAAATCAGCATTTCTGTGATGGGAATGAATGATCCAGGTGCTACCTTCAGTTCACCTTCTTTGGAGGAGGGCCAACAGGCCCAACACCTCAGATGGCTCATGAGGAAGCGCGTGCTCAGATTTGCTGTGGACTCTATATAGAGCTGCTGATGGACCCAGGCGAGAACAACGGACAGATCCTGTAGATGGGAGAAATGAAACCGGGAAGCACGATGAGCCTACTTTCCGAGGGGAAGGGCAGGTTCTCAGCACCACAGCCAGTCAGTCACATACACGCCCTCCGTCTCTAAAAGGATTTTCTTTTAGACTGATAATTAGATTTTTTGAGTCTCTGCTCTTGCACTGGGCTTGACATTTGAAGCATATAGATCAGGCGCTCCGGAGCAGAGCCGCTCGGGGTTACAATAGTGATTATTTTTCAGCAGGAAACACTGCCTCATTTAAATCCCGTGTAATTACATCACAGAGATGCAGCCGAACGAGCGCCACTGCCCCTCCCCGCTCCCTCTTTCCCCCGCAGGCCCGTACCCCTGCCTTTCCGCTGGGGCGGGTTCTTTATCCCAGGACAACAGCCCTCTGCCCGCAGGCGTGAGCCGCTCGCAGACAGCGTCTCTC
>JAOEHX010027130.1:0-11029 GCA_025448015.1 Bolborhynchus lineola | reverse complement strand
CCCAAACCCCTGACTATAGCACCACCCTTCTAACCATTTATTAACCTGGCCAATCCTCCTAGACTTTTTAAGGTCCTGCACTGTATCCTGAAGAATTGAGGAAAAGACAATCTGAGCTCCAGAGCCCCTGACCACCTCTCCCAGATCTTTGTAGTCCTCCTTGTAGCTCATATTTCGGTTAGTGAGGGGCTTGAAAAAGGTGTGGGTTGTTACAGTGCATATGGAGCATGCTGATTCACAAGGTTGAAAGCCTGTTGCAATTTTAGTTTTTTCTTTCTGCTTGTATTACACAGGCCAACTTTTAGGTAATATAAATATATCAGGACAGGTATCTTGTCTGAGTTAGAAATTGTGCCTCTATCTAAGCATGACATCCTTTTCTATGTTGTGCATTACCACACCCCCTAGAAAACACTCATCAAGCAGTCTAAATCCAGCCTCACAAGTTCATTTTCAAACAGATATTTTCAAATCCTAAGGCTGGGGCAGTATTTTCCTGTCTTTGTGTGGTACTTGTCTTTTCCTTCACTTCATACAGTGAACATTTCACTTCAAAATCTCTCATTTATTCCTGCAAAGCTGAGATGGTGAAACTGTTTGTGCCATTCTTACATTACTGATGTAAGAAATGTGCTCAGCCTTAGCCTATGTCGTACTGCTATTTCATCTGGAGACATCCTTCTCTCTGAGCTATATAGACCCAGAGCTCTAATGCTATACTCTCTTCAGCCTTTAGCTGACCACCTAGCACTTATGAGTGAAATGTGTTTTGTACGTCATTTGTGAAACTAGTTTTTGCAGCAATTGGTCTCCTTTCAGAAGAAGAGTGCTATATAAATGTAAGTCATTAATGTTGTCATTACCTAAGAACAGCAAAGTATGGAAATGTGATTATATATATTTTTAATGCTGGTGTAACTACAGCATTCTGTAAGACTTTAAACAGTATCTGTTTGGCATAATGGTTGCTATTTAGTTTAAGCAAGAAGGAAAGCAGTTGGTTTATGCTTCTTTTAGTTACATTTTAATACAGTATTATTAAAGAAATTTTTGATTTGAAGGAGTGAAATAATTGGAATGATTTTAAAAGAGCAATGACATAGGTTGAAAAACGAAAATAACTGGTTACTTAGAGATACTACTTTTTTTATAGTAGTAAACTGCAATAAAACTGTACCTGCCTCTGCCTTTTTCATCTGCTTCTGCTTTTTACATCCTGAGATCCTTGAAGCTTTAAAGTGTGATAGAAACAGCTCATGAAAAATCTGTGAAGTCCATTCTCTTTCTACAATACGATTATTCATCACCACGTGTTTTCCCCATCTGGCAGTAAATGGCCAAAATGCTGAGACCACCACCGTCCCACTTGCAAACTGTTGCACAGCCTAACCAGTCATGCTATTGAGAAGATATGTTTCCAGTTCAATCCAAATTTTCTGTAATCATATTGCTTCCTTTCCCTTGTTATCCTGAGTAGTTCCTCCCCACCCATGTGTTTAACCTCTCTGAAGTATCTGTGGATGGCAATCAGATCCCTCTGAGTCACTGCTTATCTAAGCTGTATGCATTTTGAGCTTCATTCTTTTCCCATGTAAGTCTTTTCAGACATTTAACCATTTTTCTCCACTCTCCTATGTAATCCTCAACATTCACTGAAGTCGTTAGAAGAATTGTGACTGCCTAAGCACGAGAATCAATGGGAAGCCTTACACAGATGGGCTCTAGTAGGCTGTGTGTGGCTGGAACTACATTATAAAGCTAATGTTTTAGCTACATTATAAAGAAGTAAAGTCCTAGCTCTGCTGAAAGAAAATACCCACATTCTTACTAGCTGCAGCATGGCCTGATTTAATCACCTAAGGTAGCAGAAACAGTGCACAGGAAATAAAGTCCTGTGTTTTCTGGTCTTCAGTGGCAGAACGACCATTTTATTAAGATCACTGGTCTGATGAACTGTGTGTTACTAAATGCATAGGAAACCTTTTCCGTTTTCAATTTATTTACCATTTTGATTTGGACCAATGCTTTGGAAATGGGAAATGCTCTGTGGAATGGAAAGGTTTTGGAATTATTCCCTAAGAGAACTAATGTAAAACGTCATTTTTAGAAAATACTGTGTTTGGGGAACTGACTCTTGGCTAAGGAAGAAGCCCAAGGAGCCAGGCAGGTGGTCTACACTTTTAACCTCTCCCTTTTCAGTGAGCCTACTGGCCAAAAAAGGCATCTATCCTGAGAGCTAAGGAGCCTGGATGGCAAGGCAGGTCACACCTGGCCTCCCTGCCTGCTTTCCATCAAAAATTTAGACAGGTCCCTACTGAATTGTGTTATTAAATCAAACCAGTATCAAGAGCTAGAAAATGTCTGTCAGAATACATTTTTAACAAGCTGAACTTTAATTCTTCAGCTGTCTGTATGATGGGCATGTCCATAACAAGCAATTTTTTAAATTTCTCATTCCATTAAAATGCTTTCAGTTTGACATGTCAAAATTACCCTTTCTGAAAAAAAACCCCAAACTACCAAAACAAATCACATGCCAAAATAACATTCTCCAATAAAACCTTCATGCCAAAAAAACCTCTTTCTCAAAAACACCCAACAAACCACCAAAAAAGAAAAACAACTTATATAGGAAATAGAGGTATAAAATCACTTATTACCTTTTTAATTAAACCTAATTTTAAGAGAAGAGAGAATAGTGTTTAAATGCCTAAGTAAATTGGGGAGCAGTGCAACCTACTCAGATTTAAAAAAAAAAAAAAAGAAAAAAAAGAAAAAAAGTGATATAGATAAGCTAAGTGGTTTAATCTCCAGGGTTATTATTGGACAAGTTATTGAAGCTGTATAAGGAAAAAGTGTGGAAAGTTGAAATGACAACGCTGCCAAGACTAAGACCATCCAGCCTTGATATGCTTGCGAGGTAGACACATTTATACTTCTGCTTTGCTTTTGTTAAGGATCTGCAGCCAATTTCTTGTTCCTTGTTTTACTCAGAATTTCTCATAGATCTGAGTCCTGACCATGACTGTTTGGGACTTACTATGGCTGGTGCTGCAGGAAGACCAAAATTTGTAAAGAGAAAGGAGGGAAAATCTCCTATTTGTTTTCTTGGAATTATTTAGATTTTTAAAGTGATATATGATGAGCATAGAATTGATTAGATATTATAGTTGCAGAATATTATTTATACATGCACAGATAGTTTTCATACTTCTTTCCCTACATAGCTTAAAAAATTCTGGCTCCCACCAACCCCTATTATCCCAATTTAGAAACCTCTTAATTAGAGAGAGTAGCAGGAAAGACTTTGGGGTGTAATCAAGGGAGAGGGCAGTTGCTGCTGGGCCAAAGAACAAGACATTAAGATGTGAAAAGGTGACTGGATCAGGAGGCATGGAGTCTAAGGAAACAGGGATCCTGCCTTTGAATGTAGCTTTGGTAACTACCTGCTGGGACAGTTTTACTCTATTAGTCTGGCATTTTTTTTTTTTTTTTTTAATTTTCCTTTCAATTCTATAAGTAGATACTGATTTCATTCCTACCCAAGGACTTGTTTAGGCATCTTTCATGTTTGCTTACCTAGAAGCTATGATAATGGGATCCAGCTGTGAATGGACCTCAGTATGACACTGTAGTTCAAATGATTTCTAGCTAGAATATCAGTAAATGTTTTACCCTGAGGTCATCAATGCCCTTTCCTAACAACGGGTACTTACTGCTCACAAACTCTGTACGTCTTCAAGCTATTGAATCCCACTGTTGTGAAATGACCTACTAGTGTGTAACGTATCTCCCTCAGTCAAGTGAAGTGGGATTCAGATTAACAGGTCCTGCCATTCATAAAAGTAGTGATTAAAAATATTTTAAGGAACCCCTAATTTCAGAAACAGATGTATTCTGTTTCTAAACTTTCCTGCTTTTTATATTTTCTGAATAGATTTGAAGTATCTGAATGTCTAATGAACATAGGGCAAATTTGAAATGAATTATTGTATGTGTTTTTGAGATAACTGATGTATAAAACTGCATGACTTTGTTTCCATTCGCAAAACCATATTACCTTCTTCTATACCTTGAGATCTTCACAGTTCCTGAAGTCTGCCTATAGACTTCAAGTAGTCTGAGCAAGTCTTTATCTTTTCTACATGTTCATATAGATATAAAAAACATCTCAGCAACTATGTGTGCAGATAGGTGAGCGAAGCTGGCATTTAAACTACTGAAATTTACCTAACTGCTACTAATGTTAGAAAAAATTTATAAATATTAATAAAGACCTGTGAATTAACATTTGGAAATTCAACAACTGGGTTTTCTATGTGAATGAGTATGAAAGGCGAAGGGAGGTTATTTTAAAAGCTTTTATTGTACATCAGCAGAGAGTGTGTCAGAAGGACATTATTTTGAGAATACCTTAATATCGTAGTTGTAGTTAGCCTTTAGCTATGTAGAGGGTTTTTTTCATTGGGAAAGTTTTCAGAGCTTTATTTTTGCTGCTTCTAGATGCATGCCCTGAAGACAAGAGAAGGGAAGATCATGGATCACATGAATTACCTTAGAAACCACTCTGCTTCTTGGAGCCCATTAATGAAAATGCTGTGATATGCCACATGACTATAAGTTTTGTGGTGAGGTAATCATGGGTTAACTGTAGTAGAAAATCACATATATTGAAAGAGCAGAGGCAAAAACTATTCCTGAAGGTAGAAGTTATGGAGGCTTATGAAAAAACGGGCTATCATGAAATGAAATGAATTAAAATAAAATAAAATAAAATAAAATAAAACCTAAATCAGTGAATCGATATCTACCAAATCCATGCTAAGTATTCTAGCTTCAAGCTTTGTCCTACAGGACCTGGGCATTGGTAAAATTATTTTGGAGGAGCAGAGGAAGTTTGCTCCCTGACAGATCACTTCCTCCGGCAGTAAGGCTAAAAGATGCTTAGCCATTGGCCTCTAGCTTAAATTCCGAGCAATGCTTATGCTAACACATAGTTGTCTATGGACTTGAAGCAGCCTGAGCTCCACAGTACAAAACATATCAGTACAGCTGAAGTGAAGCAGAGTGAGCAGACGTTTATTTAATGCTCTAGCAGATGTAAACCATAGAATCATAGAATGATTTGGTTGGAAAGGACATTATGATCATCCAGTTCCAACCCCCCTGCCATAGGCAAGGACACCTTCCATTAGAACAGGTTGTTCAAGGGCATGTCCAACCTGGCCTTAAAAATCTTTTTAGCATCCTTTGCCAAAAAGGTCAATAGTGGTACTGCAAGGCTATTTTCTGAATTACATAATCCTTTGATAGGATAGTTTTCTCTCTCTAGATGAATTCTACATTCATTTATGTCTGTAAGTAGTTTTCTGAATTGTAGAGCCCATCTTTACTACAAGTGATCTCAAGAGCTCCACTGAGAAAAAAATTATTGGTAATGTTATGTTGAAACAGAATTCTGTGAAAATTTGAAGATCTTACTGGGAAGTCTTCTTGTTTCTGGCTGAATTTATAAGACTTGTGTATCAGATCTTCATCAGGGGCAATGGATTTTTCTGTTCCCATCGCTAGTTCTGCCAAAGCTTTTAAATCTTCAGGATATGAGAGGAAACACACAAGACAGGATAGAGGCAATTGGAGGATAGCCAGATGTATTATTTTTCCTTCTTTCAGGCTGTGTTCAACCATGGTTTAATGCCAGCCTTCAGAGAAGAGAGACCAGACAATTTAGGCTTCCTACTGATTTTCAGTCCCTTCCTTAAGGTGCTCTGTAATGATGGACTCCAAGAACAACTCAGTGACTCTTGTTTGTCCAATGGGCCTAGGGAGAAACATGCAGTGAAGAGGGAATGCATCAGGATAGATTCAAACCATTGCCTGTGTGTCCTTTTAATCAGAACTTCCTCCAGGACTAAGTTAGGTCAAATAATGAAAACCTTTCCCGCAGCAAAGAAGTGAAGAAGAAAAGGGAATCACACAGGTAAATATTCTACTGTCTGTTGAAATACACTGTGACAGAAATCTCTGGTCTATGCTGATACACCAGCTTAAAACAAACTCTGATAATGCAACTAGAAAGCAGGTAACTGCATTCAGCTTGTAGACAGTGAGTCATATTCCTCATACTCCAGGGAGAACTGATGGCTAGAGTAAGTAGACAGGCTGAAGGTCCTTTGGTATGGAGTAAAAGAAGGGTAATGGTGAACTGGGAGAGTGAGGGGATACAAGTAGAAGAAGTTCCCTTGTCTTTGAGGGGTTTTGGGTGCATGGGCAACCTACCTGGGTGTAAAAGTGAAGCCTGAAGAAGTTGTGTCCTTATGCCTGTCTATCAGGCTCATGAGTGTCCTAGAGGCAAGACTCCTCAAGGAAGGAGACACAAGAAGTTTCAGAGAAAAGAAAGCCAGATCATAAATTCTTGCCACCCTTTAAAGCTTTAAAGTGTTATCAGTTGGTGGTTCATTTAATTTCAGTGCAAAACATACCTGTTACAGGTTATTATTAAAAAATAAAATAATCTTCCATTAAGGCAGGGGGGTTATGCTAGGTGTGGGATTTTTCATATCAGGGACTTCGCAAATTTTACGAAAAAGAGTTTCTAAGAAATATCCTCTCAGTTCAGCTATTATCTTTGGCTGTAGCAATGACTCATTTGCTCTGAACCAAAACCCAACAGCATCAACATAGCTATTCTCTTTCAAGCTAAAAGCAGAGTGCTGGCACGATCACTGCAGCTGCTTGCTTCCATTAAAGGCAAAAAATGTCATAAATGGCTGCAAGTGTGCCATCTTCCTGTGCTTCTAGTGCCTAATTTGACATAATTAATTTAAAACATTTCTGAAGTAGACTGATTGTCACTTACTGATAGCTTACACTTCCTGCAGTCTATTTCCAATACTCTTCTTCAGATCCATGGGGTTGTCTGTGATGCGATACTGTGTTTAGAAATGTGATTTTCCTTGTCTGTGCTGAGAAAAGAGTCTTTTGGAAGTTCATGTTGGTGAGATCATCTTAGAACACAACCTTCTGTCCCAGTTTTGCAATGGACTTTCATGAGGGGAGAAGCAGCAGAAGGGAAATAGAGCTATAATTAATATTCTGCTCTGGCCAGTGAAATGTGTAGGAGCAACACCTTGTACCCTCCTTTTGGAAGGTGTGATATACCTCCTTCTGAAAAGGACCTATATCACAAGAATGACCCAAAAGCTTAAATGTTACCTTTGACACAGTTCTTGTTCTAAGAATACTCTGAAGGTAGTTGTCTTGGGTTCAGCAGTAGCAATCATTTTTCTTCTTAGTAGCTGGTGCAGTGCTGTGTTTTTGACTTTCAGCCTGGGAACAGCACTGATGACACTGATGGTTTTAGTTGTTGAAAAGTAGTGTTTACTCTGACCAAGGACTTTCTGAGCCTCATACTCTGCCAGGGAGGAGGGGAAGCCAGGAGGAAGCGGAGACAGGACACCTGACCCAAACTGACCAAAGAGGTATTCCATACCACAGCATGTCATGCCCACTATATAAACGGGAGGCAGTTACCCAGAAGGGCGAGATGACCGCTCAGTCGGGCTGGGTATCGGTTGATGTGTGGTGAGCGGTTGTATTCTCTCCCCTTGTTATTTCTCTTATCATTATTATTATTGGTGGCAGCAGCAGTTGTTTGTGTTATACCTCAGTTACTGGACTGTTCTTATCTCAACCCGTGAGAGTTACATTCTTTCAATTCTCCTCCCTATCCCTCTGGGAGAGGGGGGAAGGAGGGGAATGAGTGAGCAGCTGTGTGGTTCTGGATTGCCAGCTGGGCTTAAACCACGACAGTAGTAGACTTTGTTGGGGCACATTATTTGGAGGGCATGTATTTATTTTTTTTGTTCCTTTTCTAGCAAATATTTTCTTATCCCTGGACATTCAGAGAAGCAACCTAGAAAAAGACAGTTCTTTTTCTCATTGTCTTTTGAGCCATGTACTTTCTATTTCTTGCCAGTTCTTAATTGTCACATGCACACAACACACATACTTTTTTTTTTAAAAAAATTGAGAATTGATAAACATAATTGCCACAATTGCCTCCCCTTCAGAAATCAAACCAAACCAACCCAGATAAAAGCCTCTTTCTTCACTCATTTCCCCCATACCTCATCTATCCATTGTAATAGTGGAAGAAAACACAGGAGAATGAATGTAGTCCCAGAGAACAAGTGCGAAAGAATTCAGTTGAATCTACTTGAGGAATGATGAAAAATATTTCGGTATCTTCTTGTGAGACTTGAGACCACAGAAAAGTTTCTGAAGAGTAGTATTGCAATGAATATGCTCCCTGAGGGAAATAATAGTCTTTTGAATTAATTGCAATGGCTGTTAACATAGTTGTACATAAAATGGGTGACAATTTAAGAACTGAGCTGGAAAGCAGATCTGTATCAGTAAGAGTCAAACCTGTCACTGTTCTTGAAAACCATATTGATAACTTAGAAACTATAGAAAATACTGAAGAACCCTGCCAAAACATAATAAATAATTCCTTTTCATCCATTGTTCTTGTTGTAAAAACCATGAGAACAGATAAAGTGTGATCAAGTGGTTCTTAGCTATGAAGAATTGAAGGAATTGATGGCTGATGTATTTACAGAAACACCTTAAAAATCTGCTGATGCATTTACAGAAACACCTTAAAATCTAAGTGTGTTAAATCTAAATGATTATGAACATCCAGTATCTTGTGAAAATAAACTAGTGTGTGCTAAGATGATAATGGGGAAAAAAACCAGCAGTAAACAGCCTGTAAGAGGGAGGAGCTGGGAATTATTCAGAGGGACTGACCCAGGGTATTTTGCAGAGCTGCAGAAGCAAACAGCTTCAAATCTAGATCACCAAATATAATATGAATCTGTGGGAAGTTCTTAGAAACTGTGATCTTACTCTTTTATAGATAAGCTCACTACTGAAGTTATGACAAGAGAGATCATTTTGAAAGACATTTAAGGTGTGGGAACAAAACTGGGGGCCTCCCTTAATTCTTATCATAAACTGGGTACCAAGAATAGAAATTTAATCTGAAGTTTTGAAAGTGATCCTTTTTATAGGTCAGTAATATGAAGACTTAAAAAGCCAAGTCCCAAATATTCAAAAGTATAAAGCTAGATGGCTAAATACCCTGGAGGATGTTGATTTTATTGTTCAGCTGTGCTACATAAGCTAATATAAGTTTATCTAAAGTGCATATTGATCTTAAGGTCCTTTCCAACCCTAACTATTCTATAATACTATGATTCTATGATTCTATATATGACATATATGTCCTTAATATTATTCTTCACTAAAAGAACATGTTCCTCTATAACAAGGTTCTTTAGAGTGCTCATTTCAAGATTAACTTCATGTTTCAATTTCAATCTCTAATGTGAAAGAAAAAATAGGGTGGTGATATCCGTATTCCTTAAAAATTGAAATTTCATTCTTGTCCTGTTGTTGTATGGCTGATTTTTTATCTATTTATCAAATAAAATAGCAGATAACTCTGGGCAAAATTAAAACTTGAAAGAGGTCAGTCTCCTAGAAAAAATGCCAGGAAGCTATGGCTTTTAGAAATTGAAGGATTATTAAGGGTATGAGCAATCTTAACTGAGCAGATCATAGCAGTTACTGGGCTGGATTTATTACAGCCATCAGAAATTGCTCTGTGAATTGAAGGTATTTCTCAATGACTTAATATGCATCTGAGCAGTTTCCATGCATTTCCACTAAAGGCTACCTGTGGCTGTGTGGGTGAGAAAGCCATATGCATAGCTCACATAAACATTGGTGATGTTCCTGCATTTGCCTTGCTAAGCCTACACAAAACAGACTCCCTGTTTACAGGCAAAACTTTCCATGCTCCTGTAATTCCAACTTCAATGTGTTTTAGTGTATTTCTGAGGTCTAAAGCTTTGCCAGAATATATGTAAGGAAAAGAGACACAGTATTTGTGGATGGGAGCAAAGGAGATGAGTGATTCAAAATTATTGTAACACTACCACAATGAAATAATCTTTTCTGTACTTTGAGAGTAAAAATGAAATCTCTACTGAAGGACAGAACCTTTCCTTTGAAGTAAAGATGGTTCTGCATGCAAACTGGAATAAAAACATTTGAGATTTTACATTCATCCTATATTCTAAGAAAATGCCACTAACACAGCTAGATGTAGAGGACAGTGAAAGGAATAAGATTTTCTTTAGTGATTAAAGCTGAAATAGTCAAAGTTTTTAGAAGTGATGCTCAGCTGCATTTCCTTAAAGGCTAGGATGAGCTGCTGTTCAAAATGTATTTTCCTTATGCTCAAAATATGATGAAGTAGGGTCTACTAAGCCTTGAACACTAGTTTCTTCAGTGGGGCTTAGGTACGCCAGATGAATAATGGCTCCTGGGATTGTAAATTCAGCTCTTGCTTTATCATTTCAGTAGAGACCTGTAATCTGAGCATAATGCAGGTTGTGATGTGTCCTGGACCTGGAGGCAACATATGGGAGGGAACAAAGGAGCAACCACTACTGAAGTGCCTGCACTCCTTAAGCAGCCTGAGTGGGCTCCGGTGTGGCTTGATAGAGGTCAAAATCTAGAATCATAGAATCATATAATAGTTAAGGTTGGAAAGGACCTTAAGATCATCTAGTCCCAACCCCCCTGCCATGGGCAGGGACATCTTCCACTAACCATGTCACCCAAGGCTATGTCCAACCTGGCCTTGAACACCACCATGGATGGACCATTCACAACTTCTCTGAGCAGCCCATTCCAGTGCCTCACCACCCTTACATTAAAGAACTTTTTCCTCATATCCAATCTAAACTTCCTCTGTTTAAGTTTTAACCTGTTACTCCTTGTCCTATCACTACAGTTGCTAAAGAATAGTCCATCCCCAGCATCCCTATAGCCCCGCTTCAGACACTGGAAGGCTGCTATGAGGTCTCCATGCAGCTTTCTCTTCTCCAGACTGAACAGCCCCAACTTTCTCATCCTATCTTCATACAGGAGGTGCTCCAGTCCCATGGTCATC
>JAOEHX010027127.1:0-34035 GCA_025448015.1 Bolborhynchus lineola | reverse complement strand
CCATTCTAACAGACATACTTCAATTCTAAATTCTGCCTTGTAGCTCAACTGTATGTCCTTACTGAATATAATTTTTTAAATTAATATGAGCCATCCTTGCACATAAACCTGAATAGATACAATTACTTTTTATAGAATTGAAAAGTTTAGAACTCTAAGGTGGCCCTATAGCAAAGAACTGCAAAAATGAAAGAAAAGCCATATTTGAGCTGAGTGACTGGCACGTATTTTACTTTCAGTAGTTTGCAAAATATTTGCTATAACCCAGCTCAGGCTGCTGTGAAGTACAATACTAACATTAACCAACTTATCTCTCAGTGAATCCTTCCAATCTGTGCACGTGGCATTCTATTCTTTATAGATTAAATGTAAATCCTGTGCTTTGCAGTTTGATTTGAAATTGCATTAATTTCTTGCTCAAGCATTTTTATTTCTACTAAGACATACTTTTAGAAAGAAAAAAATGTTTCTGCAATAAGCCTATCCTCAGAAAGGGCTGATATTTTCAGCTTCTTTGTGCAGATTGTAGACTAAATCAATTAAACACATCATTGAAAAGAAAGAAAACAGCGCTAAGGACAAAACCCGAGATAATTGCTAATCAGTAAATCAAAGCACTTTGCAGTTTTCTCCTACAGTGTAAACGGGATGTGATACACAGATGAAGATCACCATCTATGTAATCCCAACTGTCTAGGAAAGAGAAACATGTAAAAAGCAATGCTATAATGCAGAAAATCCTAAAAGGGCCTTCAGACTAAATCTGGACAATCTACCTAAGAGGCTTTTTGTACTTACAATGTAAATGGAAAAAAGAAATGAGTAGCTGCCTAGGTGCTAAATAAAACATACATATTGCTTGAAATATATTGCTGGAAATACGTTGCTAAGGGTGCCAAGATCACTCTACATACACTTGGTCAGTACTAAAGCATCTCCATGAAGGTTATTAACCTGATTTTAGAAACATGAATCTTGACAAAACATCAAGAATGAAAACCAGGGACTGAAACCTGTAATTATACCATGGGGCTCATATAAACGTATTTCCACAACTGGGTCCTGGCATGATCTATGGTCAGGAAATGCTTAGACAAAAAGTAAAGGGAAAAGAAAACCAGACAAAACTAAGTCTGATCCCTGAAACTGTGTTGGATAAACACAGATCTGTTCTGTTTTTTCCCCTACCCCATCATTACTTGTTTGCCTACTAAAGTAATTATTTCTGCATGTGATGCCTCACCTTCTGTCCTAACCCATATCTATTTTGCATTACTAAGGCTTCTTTCCATGCTAGCAAGACATTCATCCAAATATGGGCACAATTCTTCCATGAAAAAATAAAAAGAACAAACTGTATAATGAAAAGATTAAATGAAACTGATGGTTTATTACACAGAAGTATACTTCCTCCTGGCCACCTCATTCTGAACCATCAAGATCATCCACTATTTTTCACTACTCGTGTGTCTCATAACCATTCCCCATTCCAGAATTATATCTTTCTGGCTAAAATTCTAATTGCATAATGAGAGAATTCTGTCCCAAACCTAAACTTATTGGTTCATTTATAATTCTGATCATTTGAAATCCAGGCTAATTCCCCATTTTCAGGCTTGCTTGATGGTTTCTTGAATATGAATTGCAGTGAAAAAAAATACATCATGTGGATAACCATTTTCACATTTGCCATAGAGAAAATTACAATGGTTGGGTCACAGCATGCAAAATCAAGTCTGTTAGGAGCTTTGTTCTCTTCTGTACCTTGCAGAGTTGGTGAAAATGCTCGTAATCAGCAACTGCAAAATCTGAAACATCATGAGAGATGTGATCTTTGTACAAGCAAACTGAACAACAATTGAGAAATAAAGTGTTTCTAAAACTGGTAATCTGAGGGTAAGAGTGATGAATTTGTCTTCTTCAGTAAATGATCCATCATGGTTACACTGTTGAAAGCAACTTTCCTTAGTTTTGTGACTTACGCTCCATTTATTTCCATTTGTGGTTCCATAACAAAGACAGATTACTGAAAGTATTGCACTTTCTTCCATATGCATAGCTTCAATTTTACCCTTTCATGCACACTAAATGCCCCGTCAGGAGTCTGAGAAAGGAATGGATAAGAAAAAAAAGAAATGTTAATTAAGTCTGCTGCATGACATGGGGTCATGGCCTTGATATTCTCTATACCATCTGCTGAATCCTGTCTAATGCTGTAGGGAAACTCATAAAGAGCGAGTGAGACAGAGGAAGAGGGAGTTCAGCTCTCTCCTGCATACTGCTTTCCATCTATATGATGCCAAGTGCTTTATGAAGGAGACCTGTATTTTATTTTTTTAAAAAGTTTCCTGGTGTGCTTGCCAGCCATGACATTTCATACAAGGTGTAATGGCTTCTCATTTTATAATCTGGCTCTATGTTACATTTCACAAAAGAAGAATAAACTTGGGTAAATCATAACACTAACGTGCACAAATTAAAACAGTGAAACATTTTTGCTTAAGGCAAAACAAATCTTTCTTAGGATTAATTCTTTAAAATAGCCTTATGTTCTACACAAACATACTGCATTCTCATTCAGAAACAGACTTTTTAGCTCCATCTTATAAATGGAATAATGGTTCAAACTCTTAAAAAATAGATCTAGGTATTTAACTCTTCATCCCTACACTATCCATTGTCCCCGTCAAATATATTCTGGTCCCAGTGAGACGCAGGAGTTTTTGAGAGGAGAAGCAGGAGTCAGGAAAGAGCCATTTTACTTCTACACCTTTTATCTGTCCTTAACACACTCATTCTTGTATTTGGCTGTCCTGAGAACTCACTTTTAATACAAAAATCAAAAGTATGCTTTAAAAACAATAATTCAAAATATATTTCAGATTCGTAAGAGTTTTAGACTAGCTTTAAGTGTCATGATTAGAATGCTTTTGCACTGAACTTGAAGGATCAGAAGGATGTCTGTGTGTCATTCCCCAAAAAATAATATTCAGGCACTGTTCAACTAATGGATTTAGAAAGAGCAGTAGAAGAATTTTAAGCACTGTAGGTTTAAAATTGAGCCTACTAATCTGTAGACTACAATTCGTATTTGCCTATCACTGTCTGACTTTGGTCTTTATTTTATCAGAGTTTGCCAACTATGCATAATTCTATTTTCCAGGAGACTGGCTGACATTAGTCCACTGCACCCGTTCTCAAAGTGTCTTTTATTGCTTAGCGGAACAGCAGGCAACAGTTCTTGTTACAGTGTTTTCATTTCCTGCCTCTTCCTGGTGGTGGTTTAGATTTCTCTAAACACATGCTTTGTCATCATGATCTTTAAATTATATCAGCCAGAGAAGAAAACATCCCACTCCTGTTATTTTTTATGTGCATACATCTAGCACTCTTATGGATATGTTGCCAGATAATGTATGCTGTGGCTTTTAGGGTGCAAGCAGAAAGAGCATGCATGCCAATGTTGCATATGTGAAATAATCCAGATAAATATGCTTTAAGAAAAAATTTTCTTTCTCAATTAAATTTTGAAAAAGACAGTATTTCAGAAAGAAAAAACCCAAACTTGACCACACTGTAGGACTTACCCTTTGGTTCTTAATATGAAAGAAAGCCCCACTGCCTTAAAGTAAGTAGAATACTCCCAAGATTTACAATTGTTAGATCAAGCCATCACATGCATTGCTTAAACAGTTGTTTTATTTTCTCTTCAAAAATCTTCAAAATCTTTTTACTTTTGCGATGCTACAACAAGAAAATCTGTGCTGCATTGGAAATGAAGTCAATACCACAAATTCAGCAGTGCAACTTCACTGTAGGGAGATTGGCTGAGAACAAGCAAGCTTTTAATCTGTCCAATAATTATCAAGTGTGGTGAGACAAATTATGAAGAATAAATGAAGAGTGAAGATTTTAATTACTGTCAGCCTGCTATGTTTCAGAGTTTCTTCTGCGTTCTTAAGTCCACCATTACTGGTCTGTTTAGTCTGTTTAGCATAAACTACACAAAAGCCAGTCTTAAGCATTCTTACTGGTGACAATTATGAACTGCAAAGGTCACAAAGAAATCCACATCCATCACTTTCTATCTTATTATTTGCATTGTAAGAAAATTTTCTCATTGGCGAAACTGGTGGAAAAGACAGACACCCATCTCATATATTAAGTATTTGCGGGAGACTCACTTTTCACAAGAAAAAGATTACACTATAGCTGCAAATCAAAGTTGTTAATCACTACTACTTATATACAGATTGTATATGAGTGCAATTTCTTTCCATTGTAAAGAAACAAAATGAACACTACCACCAAAAAAATACCAAACCCAAACAAAACAAACAATCAAAACCCCTAAACCATAAAAAAATCAAAAAAACCAACAAACAAACAAACAAAAAACCCCCACATACCTGAGGGACATGGAATGACATTTTTTCTCCAGACAATCACTTTCAAAGTACAGACAAATGTATTAGGCTATTAACTAAAATAAAACCCCAAAATTTATTTCTCACCTGTAAGTATTCTGTAATAGAACTCAACCTACAAATACAGATAAAATTATACCAAAATTTCCACATAGGTAGAGGGAAAAGGACAGCATTACAAGTAAATAGTCCAGACAATAGCAAATGCCTAATGCAGGATTATGTCAACCCTATTATTAATAAAATCAGCAGCATAAAAGGAAGCGTGGTGTAATTAGTAGTGTTTTGTCTGTGATTAAAGACAGATGCAAAATGGCTGGTCTGGGGAACAGTCAGATAATATTTCTGAATATGATGAGTGCTGTACAGACCATTTATCCTTCTAGAAACCAGTTTGTCTTCTATCTGGTTTCCTTTCATATTTCTAATCTGCCTCATTTTAGACCTTAAGCCCTTTGTAGCCTGAATAGCCATTTCTAAGTATTTGTGCATTTATGTATTCTAGCAGATATTATTTCTTATTACATCTTTTAGGTGTATCCAACAGACAAACAATAACTGAATTACCCACAGCAATAAAAATAAGTAAAAATAAAGAAGAAAATACTGAATCAACTTCAGTGCACAGACCAAAAAACGAGCTGTGTATAAAAGCATGTTAGAAAAGGCCTAAACCAAACATGCAATCCCCAAGGGAAGATAAAAGAAGTTTCAACAATTTCTTGAGCAGCTGAAATTGAAAAAAAACCCAAAATATATTAAAACCTTTTGGCAACACTGTAAGGACAATTCCCTTTCTTTGGCTTACAAACATAAGGCAATTCTGTTATAGTGACAACAATGACCAGTCTGGCTGAAGTTACCTTAAGGAGCAAGCGAAATACAATGAATCTGATGGACAAGAAACTATTTGCAGCAAGGGGATGCTGCTTCCTTCAGTAAAACTTCCATCAGTTCTACCAGACACATTCCATATTTTCAGTTTGACCTAAGACTCAGAAACCAACTTTAGATGAGAAAAAAAGATTCTCTTGTTCTATGACCTATGTTTATTAACCATACAAAGGTCTAAAACACAAGTTCTACAACTAAGCACACAGGATGACCTTGATCCTGAATTTATTTTTTTTTTTTTAACCTTTTAGCATACATTCCCAGTGATGAGTGAAAACCACAGACTTCAGATCTGATTTGTTAAAGTATCACAGCACTAGGTCCGGCATCCATTGCAGGAGTTATCACTGCCTTGTCAGGCTGCAGATGGCCATCCTGCAGAAACGACACCATTTCTTATCCTGTGGGTATGAATGCAATTATCATAAGGTTGTATTTTAAGATCTATTCTGGATTTATCTTTATTACTTCTCATCCTTTTTTTTTATTACTTCCTTCTTTACCCATCTTCACTTCTAATGAATTAACAATTATATTACTCAACACACAATGGCAATACAAGAACTAGTTTTGAACCAAAATCTGAAATAACTATCTTGAATTATGATGTGATTGTAAACATACGAGTCTAACATTACCTCATCTCCAAACTGAAAAGTGTAAAAATTCAGTCGTTTACACTAGAGGTTACCTGAAGATGGATCAGAGATATAAAAGAACACATTTTAACAGCCACGTGCATACAAAACAAAATCAAAACATGGTTAGAATAATAGCTAGAAAAATCTACTACATGCTATTTGGAAGAAAATGGAGGGCTGGATATTCCCAGTTAATTATACAATATTCACTACCTGCTTTGCAGGAACGCAGTAAACACGATAGTTCTGAACATGATATGTGAGATAAAAAAGCAGAACTGACAATAGCATAAACTGAAGCCTTTGCTTGCCTTCCTTCAGTAATAGCACCAAGCACCCTTATGTCAGCTCTATGTGGAGAAATCGTGTCAGCTGCATTCTCTGATGACCACTATCTCCCCATCCAAGAGACATTCCAATTTCTTCCTGAACTAAGCTTTAGCCTCCCAAAGCTATAGCTGCCAAATTACAGGCTCCCTTCCACATTATGATTCTGTTCCCTTAGGAAAGATGGTATTTTCTTATTTCACTTTTGACCTTTTCCTGTTACTGGTAAAAGAGGACGATAATTGACCCTATTGTAGAAGAAGAGAAGTTGGTAGGAAAATGGAAGCGTTATGGAATACATAAAAATTACTTCTCTATAACCCTTTTTTTTCTTTTTTTCTTTTCTTTTTTTTTTTTTTTTTTTTTTAAGGAGAAACCACCTCACTTTGTCCATACCCAAATAAAAGGCAAATAAAAATGTTCTTTTTCCTTTAAATGAAACTTGTAGCTCTTACTTACTCTATACTAGGGATTGCAATGCAAAAATAAAAGCTGCTGTGTCTATAAATTATCTGCCTTTTGAAATATTCTTCTCCACATCTGAATCAATCAGAGCTCAGTATTCTTGTTCTTTTTCCTGACAGAGTGTCCTCACTTACACTGAATTACTTTGTATGGAAGGTCAGATAATAGCTATCATGTGATTGAAACAAAAGGTTCTTGAATTTCTGTCTGTCATGGACTTACTATAGGAAGCTGTAACTCCACCTGACATGCCAGCACAGGGCAAGCAGATGAAAAGGAAAATGTTTAACTGCTTCTGGTCTAGAGTTCATGCATAATTTATTTTAAACTTCTTGTTTAAACATCAAAATTGTCATGTTGCGTTGGGTTTTTTCCCCCAACACTGTGATGGGTCCTCTTCTGAAGCCCCTACATCTTCACAGTTCTTCTACTCCCACAATATGGATTTTGGTGTTTCTGTCAATCAACTTCACCTTGTATAAGAGCCAGGCAAAGGTAATTGATGTAAATGGACCTATTCCTTATTTATCACAGAGAAAGTAAGCAAGAAAGCAAGCATGCTCTGTAGTTTGCATTTCCCATATATTCCAGCTCACTGCACAGTGGAAAATGAATGTTTCTTGACTGTTAACTATAATTTAATATTGGAAATTGTGACTTTTCAAGTCATAAGTGTGAAAAAGCTTTCACTTTA
Source organism: Bolborhynchus lineola (assembly GCA_025448015.1). Taxonomy (NCBI): domain Eukaryota; kingdom Metazoa; phylum Chordata; class Aves; order Psittaciformes; family Psittacidae; genus Bolborhynchus; species Bolborhynchus lineola. The sequence continues at coordinate 26,587 of JAOEHX010027127.1, read as the reverse complement.
GAGGTACTCATGTGGCTGATCTTTGACATAAAATATTTTGTTTTGCAAGCAGAAGTTGAAATTACCCCAGTTTGAAGCAAAAGCCATTATAGATTGAATTTATGTTTAATTCCATCATTTGCCTGAAGTACCTGGCTGAAAGAATAGTAGGAGTAGATCACACTTCCAACAGCTAACCAAAGTAACTGGTGCATTTTAGATTGATCTTAAAGAGCAGATCCAAACACAATGTTCAGCTTTCCACTGAAGTGTTATCCAGGTAATTGTTCAGCAGACAGGCTGGAAGCTGTTTTGAAGTTGCTGTGGACAGCAACACGTATGCCCACATTAATCCTCCCATTCAGAGGGTCAAATATGCCAGCGGCAACTGCTGGTCATGCTGGGCATGCATGCCCTGAGGCTTCCAGTGAGTCTCACAGCAGCTCTAGGGGTCAACAGAAAGATATTAAGCCAAAGTTCAGGCTACCATACTGATTTAACCCATGTCATACACCTACCTTTAAGCTACACTTAAGCAGAGACTCTCCAATTTCCACGTACACCACCACTCTTAGGCACTTAGGACTGTGCCAAGATATGCCACAAAAATGTCTGTGTACTTATAAAGATCCCATATTGGAGGGGTATGACTTGGATCAATCTGAATCAGTATAACTCTCATTTAAATTATTATTGCTATTTATTTCATAGAATCATAGAATGGCTTGGGTTGGAAAGGACCTTAAAGCTCATCCAGTTCCAACCACCTGCCATGGGCAGGGACACCTTCCACTAGACCTTCTACTAGGTTGCTCCAAGCCACAGCCAACCTGGCCTTGAACACTGCCAAGGATGGGGCAGTCACAGCTTCTCTGGGCAACATGTGTCAATGCCTCATGGCTCTCAGAGCGAACAGTCTCTTCCTAATATCTAATTTTATGCCCATGCAAACTGTACAATTTGAGAATACAGCTCTTTTAAGGCCTTCTTTTACTGATGGAATAGCCCAACCTTTAAATAAGAAGCCTCAAACCTTTTACTCCTGTTCAGGTTTTATTCCTCTTTCATCAGGAAGATAACATAGAAATCTAAATAATACAAAAAATATACCATTAATCATTTTTTTTTTTTCACAGTTTGCACTATTACAAGGAAAATTCAATGTTAGTTTATTGCACTCAACCCAATCCAAACCTACAAGCAAGGCTCTGGGCAGAAAAGGCTGCTGAAACAGAACATAAATTAAGAAAAAAAAACCCAAAAAAGCCTCTGTTTCATAAAGTCAGTTTTGGAAATAGCAAGGGCTGTTAAATGTTTTCTTTCCTTCTTCCCTACCTTAGAATATTAAATTATAACTGTATATTAAAAGGTGTTATTTTCTATGTTCCAGAGAAGTTATAAAACAGCGTTACACAGTGACAATCATTCCAAGTTTTAGCAATGGAATTCTGCTGTTTCAGCTCTTTTTTGGCTATGTCATTACTGGAAAATAACTTCCCAAGGCTTACTCACACTTTAAAGATTTTTTTTCCATAAGTGCTTAAAACAACTATTTTCAAAAGTACCCAACAAACTTGATTTTTTTTTTGCTTACAGTTACTTAGCTAAAAATATTGTTCTTAGAGTGTTCAGCAACAGAAGTATTTTATACCATCCACACCTCAGAGCTCTCCCTGGGATGCATTTTAGTGTTTGGGGGGGTTCCACCTTGATCACATATAAACTGGCAATGTGTTAGAAATTAGCCAGCTCATCAGAACAGACGTATTTGAATTTTCTATATCAATCTGCATCCAACCTGATAAGCTAGAGCTCTTAAATTTATTATGTTATTCAGTTTAGTAAAGCATTGAGACAATCACAGTATGGCTACAGGGGCACCCAGACAATCTCAATTTAACCCATGTATCAACACATGATAACAGCAAAAGTTGTGAAATAAGATGTATTGTTTTGGAATCAAGACAAGTTAAATGATACAATTTAGGATGTATTCACACAAGATTCTGGGCTAAATGTAAGTTTATTCTGATACCACAAACAGTATGGTGTTGAGCCCACACTAGAAAACACTCATGAGAGGTAGAATATGTGAGTGTTAGTCCAAGTGATTTGGTCTGCACTTGGAGGTCAGGCAACTTTTGATTAGTTTCTGATCCACTCAGTACAGACATAAGCTGTAAAACACTGCTTCTGTATGAAGGCCATAATATACTTGAGCTGCATGTAGAATAGCTGCTAAAAATATGCAGTCTTCATTCAAAGATTACAAAAGTTATTATTTATTTCAATTTTTACCTTCTTGACCTAAATGTAAGGTTTTATTCTAGACTGGTTTTGCATCTATCAGAAAAAGAAAGGAGGTTACTTCAGTTTTAACTTCAAGACCTTTTTCCTTCACCTGCATAAACTGCAAGGCACCTTAAAACAGTACGTTTGCTGTAAATTTAGATCCTAGCTTATCTTCTGGAAACAAAGTCATGCCTAAAGATCAGCATTTTTCAATGAGCTCAATGGACCAAATCACATCTATAGCAAAGTCAACTAATTGGCTTTCACTCCCCCCACATCTCCCCTTGAATGGCTAATGGCCTGTGATTATTAACAAAGCATTTGCTCTCTCTCAAGCTTCTTTTTCCTTTTCTTTATTTGGACTCTGTATGCATAGGGTTTGCACAGACATAGATTGCAAACTGAGAAGCAGAAGTGCAATACCACAAACTATCACTCAGTTTTATTATTTTTTACATTGCCTACAAGCAGCAATTCCCATTTATCTTGCTGAATATCTTTGCATGTAAGTTGAAGAGGATGAAAGGTATTTTGAAGCTCTAAACCTTTTGCTGTGTGTCCACATACAGAATGATATTTAGCTCATGAAAGTGTGTAGGTGGGAAAAAGAATAGAAGAAAAGATAGGGAAGAAATAAGAAAACATGCCAAACTCTTTCCATCAAGAGTTTGCAGTTGGTGAGGGTCAACCTAAATATCAGAACTTCTCCCTTACTTATTTTCATTAATCTTTGTATCTCCTTTAAAAGGTTTCATCTCATTAGCCAAAGATAAAAAACTGAAAAGCCCTTCTTACCCTTGCTTTTCCACATGAAAGAGGGAACTGAACAATTTTCCCATTATTTCTTTACCATTTATCTCACAAGTGTATTAGTAGGAAGAAACATTAAGTAGAAGACTGGGAGAAGCAAGATGCATTTGCTTCAACTGCACAAAAGCTGAGACTCAAAGTGTCAGCAAAGTCCACCGTGCATCCTCTTAACTTACCAACCAACCCATTCCACTGCTCTCAGGTCAAGCTTCTTGTACTTCAAAAAGGTGGTTCCTCAAAACAGCTTTCCCCTATTTCCCTGATCTTACTGAGTCTGGCTTAACAAATACAGTCTTACAGGGGTACATATGGACGGACAGTCAGTTTGTGCTCTCCCACATTCCCTAGTTCCCTTTACTTTTGTGTACATGTCACCACACCAATGCCATCTGATCTCTAATGCTAAAAATACCACAATCACAAAATCCGGAAAGAACAGAATTTACCCCTTACAGGATATTGTTGGAGGCCAGAAGCTGGAAGAAACTCTCCATTTGGCTGGGAAAGACCCAGCACATTTCACTTACAACTTTAAGGTCACATCAGAATTCCTTCTCATTTTGTGACACGAAGTCAGAACTAGTTCTTTCAAGCTAATGCAAAAGTGTGGTGAGGCCGGTATGTGTCAATTTACTTAAAGGAAAAAAAAAAAATAAAAAAATAAAAAGAGTACTCAATCAAATACACTGGGAAAATGGCCTTAAAGTTTTCTTTTTATTGGAAGCACACCCCTTTACTGCTGTCTGCAGATGTGAACTCTCTATGAACAAATGTGAAATTACTACAACTGACATTACTAATGACTGGTGATCTAGCTACCAAACATCTACATTTTTTATTACAAAGCTAGGACTTCATTTTTAAAGAGAGATATGACTCAAGTGCTTACATTTTGCATGAGAATTTAGGCTTTAAATCCAAAGCCTCAAGTTGGCATAAATTTAATGGACAGTTGTCACTTGCTTGAATGGAATTTTGAACAGACCATGACTGTGCCTGCTTTTATGTATTTGCAAGTAGGCACTAACAGCCATCTAAGATAATTATCTGCATCCACACACCCTGTGTTCACCTATACACCCATGAGCAGCTGCAACAAGCATGAACCAAAATCTAAATTATGAATTGGACCTTCAAGTTAAAACAAAGGAAATGCTGGTGCTAATGGAATTTAAATTAAAAACATTTATCTAGAAACTCTGGAAATATTACTATATTTCTCTATGCAAGTATACTTGCAATAAGAAACTATTTATTCATTTTATTATATGAAGGAACAGATGTGTCAATGACCTGTTATGTCAATGACATAACCATCTGTCAATAACATAACAGGTTGAGTCATTCAAAGCTGTTAACATAACTCTGACACTTCCACAGAAAGCATGGGTCATGATTACAGGCTTTGCTAATGATCAGGATTGCATATTTGTTAGAACAGTCTGTTGTTAAGAAGAGAAAGAAAAGAAGGCAAGGCATTGCACATGCCTAGTCTGAAGGTAGACTTGGTTTGAACAGCAACCTTCCTCCTTTCCCATTGCTCCTACTGTCTTTTCCCACTGTTTCCTCTTTTCAGCTGTGTTTTTGCTGGCATTAACTAGCCTTTATGGATATTTGGTTAGTGACCTAAAACATTCTTTAGTGAAACACAAGGCAAAAGGCTGAACAAGAGCAGAAAAAGCAGCTAGTACAGCAAAGGTTGGTGTTGTGTACTGTCACTGTCATCTGCCCCTCTCACCCCAGTACTGATTTTTTTAGTAACCTTACTACCATAAAATGATTGCAACCTGGCAAAAGTACTACAGTACTTTTCAGTGTTTAGTGTAAGACTTGCTATTACTGACAATATTAAGAGCTTGGGGTTTGCACGTACGTAAGGTAGAAAACAAAGGCAAAGCAGATAAAGCTCGAAATGAACTAAAAACCTGGAAATCAGTTGAAGACGACAGAAGTAGGGCAGATTATGACTGCTGAATGTTTTCAGTTCTCAAGAAAGAACTGAAAGATGCAGCTGGGAGTTGACCATGATAATCTATAAGGGTGAGAAGCTCCTTGGAAGGTATGGAAAAGCACTTGATGCAGAGAAGTCAGTAAAGTCCTCTCTCAGATTTCCAGTGATTCTACCCAGTTCTGTTGCTGAATTTCATCTATTACATCTATCCCAATGGGATCTATCCCTTTACAATATCCTTATTAAGGAGGAGGATTGTCTTGTAGGATCAAGTTCTCATACAGAAGAACCACAAAAGTACCATGCTTAAATTGGGTAGCTGTAAACAGTTTTTCTTTAGCCCAAGATTTTAGAGCAGGAGAGAATATATGAGCCATTGGTATTTCCTAGAACTCAACAAAATACCCTGAAGTTTTAACTCACGATGTACTTTCTTGATAAGATACACTTTGGATTAGGCTGCGGTTTTATTTTGTTTTAGCATTTTTCTTAAGAGGAAGCAGTTCTCTTGAAGCAATCACTGTAACTGTAACTCATTCTACGGGGGTCATTTTGCAATTCTCAGGATGTTTTAATAAAATCAATATTCTTTTCTTATGTATTAGGAAAATTAAGAAATATTTATTAATCCAAATTCTCATTTTAGCAATATTAATCCAAAGGACTGTGGTTTTTTTTTTCAGTAAAATAATATTCAATACTTAAGGGTTAGGACAGTGGAAAAAGCTGAGTTTTTTAGTAGTTTCACTCTTAATTTCTCTTTTTAAGGTGCTCATTCTCATTGTTTGCCGTGGTACTAACCAGAATCAGTTCAAGTTGTTCCTTTAGTGTTAGGACACCTGAACACTGGCTTCTCACTGTTTGACCTGTAAATTATCTCAAGTTTCTATTAAATGAAGTAGTCATTCATTTCTTTTATTTTTAATCAGTTGCTTCCCACTTGCCAGCACTGTCTGCCAAGTACATAGTGCCACGTAAATTTACAAATTACTCCAAATCATATGTTTTGGTAGTGCACATAGAACAGAAAAAAAAATAGGTCAACTTTACAGTTTTATACACGTGATCTACAAATAGCTTTTACAAAAAATTATTTACTTCCAAAATGAGTCACCAAGCTACATATTTCTGGTTGTCACCAAGCCACATATTTCTAGGTCTCCATGTTTAGCAGCCTAAGAGGCCTGTTTTCCAGAAGTATAGGATCAACATTACATGTGCTCTGTCTTTTTAGGAAAGGAAAAATGGAAGCCAGCCAGAGCTGGTTTATGTCTGTTTCTAGACTAGTAAAAAAAGAAAGACAAAACCTTAAAGAAATTTATATTTAAACCTAATGGCTCCTTAGCTGTGCTTAATCATAGATATGAGTGACATTTGCTTGTGCTTAATCATGGCTGACATTTAGTTTCAGTATGATCGAAAAAGCAATATGTTCAAAAAGAAAAACTCAAACAGGGGCTTGCACTTGGGCTGCACTGGACTCCACAACCAGAGTAAGAGATCAGAAGACTTCTGCACTGCCTGCTTGACCCTCTCACAAGAAATGTAGCTCCTTCAAACAGGAAAAATGTGTCCACCAGAAATGGCTCAGACAGACAGCCATGATGTAAAAGCCAACATGTTTTTTGTGGCTTTTCACAATGACACTGAGATTGTGGGTGTCAAAGCAGCTTAAAGGAGTAGCACCAGCCAGGGAAGGTACACAAGGCCAAGATCTCTCATCCATCATAGATCATTTTCCTCAAACACCCAAGATTTCCTTAATCTCCCTTTCCTCTAGGGGAATTCTTCTACGATCATTGATAATAATTATTACAGGCATTAAATATCATGATATTTTCTAAATAGCCTTGAGGCAGGACAAAGCACTACAGCAGGTGAGGAAAGCATTCTATTTCAAGTTCAATCTTAGTACTAGGCTTTATATCCCATCTCACTGTACCTTTGTGGAGTTTGAGAAGTGGCCAAGGCTGCCTGCTACCAAGTAGCTCAGAACGTCCAAAGCCTTAAGTAGCCATGGATCAGAGAAGCAGAGATCCACCCTTTAAAAAGGAAAATTTATATGTTAGCAAAAGCACCAGATACTAAAAGTACAGAGTACAAAAATTATAATACCAAGGACAACGACGATTATTTCTAATTTCACAGTGCAGATGTCCAGTAGAGAAACTTGTGCTGAAATCTAATGCCACCCTTTCCATTCATAGTTTAATTTAGTTACAAGAGGCTAAAAAGGTCTAGCTGAATCTCCAGGCATAACACAATCATGCCAATTATTATTTTTACTGTTTTTCTTAAAAAAAAAAAAAATCATACAAATATCAGTCTTCTTTCCTAATTTCCTCATTGTCATCATCAATAAAATTTAGCATATAGGACCTGTCATGGAACCAATAAATTGAGCCTGAACAAAACTTAATGTTCAAACTCAGTTAAAGATCCACCAGCATCAACTACAGCTTCAGGATGTCGCATGAGTTTGTCACTACACTGCTGAATCTTGAACTTTATGGCAAATGATCCAAAACAAATAATCACTCACCCAAAAGGAAGAGATCTCAAACTGCTTTTATTATGCATCTCTTTAAAGGATGCTACTGAATAAAAAAAATAATGGCACAACATATGGAATTAATTAATTCATGAATTCACATCATAATGAAAATGTTAAGAACTGCAACAAAATAGGCAAAATTATCAACCACAGAGCTTTCTGGAATTATATGAATTCCAATTTGGTTACATAAGCAAGAATACAGCTGGGCATTGCAATCTTCCACACTTTTAAAACAACAAATCCACCATAACTTGCAAACAAAGTTTAGCATTGTCCATGAATTTGAGAGATACACAGAATGTAGCCAAAAACTAGAGGTACACTGATTTGATTCAAACCATTTGAAAGCAAAATGACAGATTGCCAGTAAGCAGCCTGTTGAATACGTGTATTCCATCATTTGATGCAACCTGTTGTCACATCAGTCTTATGTCGGTAAACATAAAAGCACTGAAAGAGCAACAAAGAATAGACCATCAAGCATTCCGTTTCTTTTCAGCAGACTGTTGAAGTATTTGACATTTAGCAAATTTCAGGCAGATTCCACAGCCACTGGGTGTGCAATCACAAAAATTAGAAAATTGAGGCAGAGTGAATTGTATAGTACACATCAGGCTGTGTGCTGGTGAGCTGGGCTGTCTGACCACCAAGCTATGAGACTGGGTCTTAATGATTATAAATTCCTCTATATCATCTTGAGGGAGAGAGGGAGACCATACCAACATTATGGGTGACCTTGGAGAATTTTAGGGAAGTAGAACTTGGATGACTAAGTTAGCAATACCAAGACACAGGTCAAGCTGATGACTAAGTTAGCAATACCAAGATACAGGTCAAGCTGAACTAGACTAAAAGGTTAATAAGGTTCTTGAGCAGCTCAGGCACAAACAGGGCACAAGGAATGCATTCCTTCTCATGGAAATGCCTCCTTTCAAATAAGTCACCCTTTCAGTGTTATCCTTTACTCTTGGCTACTGTAGCTTGCATGGTCCTTTACCTGAAGATAAAACTGTGCCCTAATTTCCAACAAGTCACTTCACAATCTTTACCACTTTCAATGCCATCTGATCTATTAATTTATTTAAGAACCTATCAGCCATTACTAACATCACTGGAATAACCATTAAGTGATTGTAGGTGCTGACTTTAAACCTACGTCGTAAATTATAACGTGCCATTACTAATAAACATTTCTACACAGGCATTTTAAATTGGTCTTAGTAGAACACTTTCCATATCAAAGCATATTTCTGTGTAAAGATAATAAGTAAACAAAAATGAATAGTAAGAATGTGAAATATATCCCTTTAAGAACAAAGTTAAGTAAGCTAAAATATCGATGCCACATTTCTAATAAAGACTAGCAAAGACTAGATCAGTTTGATCTAAATGGAGGCTGAAGTAATTTTGTTCCAAAAGATGTTGCAGCAAAATTCCCATCTCCTAATCCCAAACAAGTCCGACATTCCCAAGCTGTATCTGATCCGGAATTCTCAATTAATTTGGTTTTCTGTATGGCTGAACTGTTTCAACAGGGGAGATAAAAAGCATATCCAAATGTTTGCAAGTTGTAACTCACAGAAGCAGACGCAGCAGAAGGGTATTTCTGGCGATAGCTGCCTGGTTGTTAAAACATTAGACAGCTATCACTGTCCATCCCCTCCTCTGCCTTTTCTAGATGCACTTGGGAAATAAAACCAAAAGCTTTCACTCCACTAAGTACCTGATCCCATTAGTATTTTTGTAAGTGTTCTCCAAGGACACCAAAGAAATACAGGCCTTAAGAGAGACTGAGGCGAAAACCCCACATAAATCCCAGAGCTGAGGAATGAAGCATGCTCAGTGGGGGAGCAACAGGCACGCAGAGAGCAACAAAGTGAAGCAGTGAGGTTCAGCTGCTTTCTCAGTTAGGGTCACAACTTTTCCCAACTCCACTTACAGTCTGCTTTGGATGCCTAAGATGGTGCTGGCTCTTGTGCTAAACAGTTAAGCCTACTTCAAGGTAAAGGTGTTTTGCTTATGAAAACCATTTAAAAATTCAAGAACTTCTGGTTTCACATGACAAATCTGTGCTTGTTAAATCTCTCAATTTCTGTAAGATGCAGTCTCTCACAACAGTGTGAAATGATCAGAGTTGCTTGATTGACTAATGTGTCTAGCATAAAAATCATCATAACTCATAGCTCAAGTGGCTGTTCAAAATTCCCTCCTGATTCCCATGTGGACAGATACTGACATTACAAAAACTACCCTCACAGCGGGAAGTGGTTATCAGCACCATCTCAGCAGAGGACAAACAAGCATTAACTGCTTTCCTCTGACTAAACATTAGTACTTCTAGAGGAGTCATGAGTAATAATCAAGGACCCCATGAGTATTTTGTATTTCCCCTGCTATACCCATCCTGTGGGTAAATAACAATTGTTCAGCACTCCCCATAGAAATTTCAAGCTTTGATTTGCTTTAGAAATCAGAACTGCTTACTTTCCAAGTTTACCTCAAGTATTAAGATTTATTTTGAGATGCTTGCCCATTTCAAAATTATAACTAACAAGAAACAGCACCAGGTGATACTTTTTACTGATAGATTTTTAGCAGTTCTGTATAATACTGCATGCTTCAGAAATAATGTGCAAGATGTACTGCCTTACTTCAGCTATTAAAAATCTATAATAAACAGCAGACTCCTGAAACCAGAGTTTAAAGATATTACACTCCTAAATCATATTTGCGCTAATGAAAAGGTAGCATTATCCTTCTCATAAAATTATTTACAAATTCTGTTTTTTGCTCAAATTAAACTGGCATAGTCCTATAATTTCTAAGATCTATTTCTACCCTATTAAACATAGAAACAATACCTTCTTACCTCACAAATCTGCACTGCTATCTCACGAAACTAGCAAAAAATATGAGTTTAGTTGATTCTTCTACAAAACTGTTGAGCCAACACAGCTGAAACAAATTCTATTCCATCTTCTCTATCATCATAAATACCAAAAGCTCCATGCAAGACCTTTAAGTTCAATGAGTGTTGAAGACATAAGCCAAAGTGTTTGCACAGCTGCAACATGAGACTTATCTAACACAATCTTTATCATCACTGATGATGCATAAAATGAAATTACCCACCCGGATTCAAATTACTGTATCCCTGGCAGTTTTGAAATAAATCTGCTTCACTGTAATCTGGGTGTACACATTCCAAAAATTACAGATGCAGAAAATGTGAATTTTACAAGTGAATGTCTACAGACTCACAGTATACCTGCCACTAAAAAAAAATAGATATATAAAAAAAAAAAATCTCTGTTGGATTAAAAACAAGTTCCCCTTCCAGTGAACCTTAAAAATACATTAATATGGATAAGGAGGAAATAATCTTTTTTTTTTTTTTTTTTGCTTCACCTGCTTCTTGTCAGATCAGATGTAGCATAAAAGCACATAGCTGTTTGCTGTAGTCAGAAATTAAAGAAACCCATGAAAAATATAATAAATGTGAAAGAAGGTATCCCACACTAAGGCTTAAAATTCGCTTAATTCTTGGAAAAGTTGTAGTCCATTTCACACAAATAAATTCAAGGTATCTACATTTGAAATGCAAAGATCGCAACACAGCAAGATGCTGCCAGTTTTAATTTGTGTTACTGGGAGGTGAAAGGCTCTCACTACCTCACAGGAAGCTGTTTATTTAAAAAAAAAATAAAATTTAAACAAAATATTACTTTGATACCCAAGTCTGCCTTTAGTGATCAAAAGTCTGTCATAGATAAGTGGGATTTCAGTCTGCTAGACACTCACGATACATTTTAATAACACCAAGTTCTGGGCAAGTATTGCAGCAATGGTACTGTAAAAGAAACAATACAATACTGTAGAAGTGAATGCCATAGCTCCAGCTTTTTCAAACTATTATGACATCCAAGGAAGACGTTCAATACACAGGTTTAGTGTCTCTTGCTGCTTTCTATCTTTTTATCTCCTGTATATATAGGTATTTCAAAGTTTAAGGCTTGTAGTAGACAGTTATCAAATTTTGCCTTAGGTGATACAGCAGCCTTGTTAAAAAAAACTGCTCCCAAAACCTGTTAAATTGCTGAGGATTTCAGCACTAGTGTACTTGGTCTGTTACTTTTTTAATTTTCTTTGCCATATATGAATCTACTTTTTATTTAGAGCAATGCTTATTTTCTCTCAACATCATCTCCTTTTTCTTCCTCTCATATGCTCTCTGATTAAATCCAATATCCCACTGTCATTCGTTCAGAGAAGTTGTTCTTTAACCATTTTTCACTTAACTGATTTACAGTGATGTCAAAGTTAAGAATCTAGTTCATTTCAATAATTAACTCTATTGATTTATCAAAGCTCTGTATTTAAATGTCTATATAATACTACTCATTGGGTTTTGCTTTGATTTAATTTGAGCCAGCAACAATCACTCAATTCAAGACTACTCTGAATGTATTCTCATAACCTCAGCTAGCAACTTCTATTCTCCATTAAGAGAGCCCCTTTCATGCTACAAGGCACATCATCCTAACAGGAGCTCTTTTGCCTCGGGGAGCACTAACATCTTCTATAGATCAAGCTCTACCCAAAGCTATGGAGTGTTGCGTTAAAAGTGGGGGAAAAACAAACCCCGTGTTTTATTAAAGGAAGGACAGGGAGTGGCTCGAATATGCAGCTACCAGTCCGGCTGCATTCTCTAATTCAAACCTTACTGATCCAGATTCACTGATAGCACACCACACTGCCCAGTTCAATCAGCTGCAACTATTGGTCCAGCCACGATTGCTATTTCGAACCTTACTGATCCGGATTCACCTATAGTGCACCACACTGCATGATCAATCGTGCTCTTGAACTCTCATGGCCACGCTGAGAGATGAGGTTGTGTCCAGTGAGAAAATTACGATTGCTTACCAAAACAGTGCAGTTTGTTGATGCAACAGGTACAGGTTCTTATGGATTGCCAGCGACAAAAACTGTCTGCAAAACACATGCGAATAATAGTTACATAGATACAAGCACTTGATAAAGTTAACACAGCATAGCTCTAAAATATACAGGTGACAGTAACTCTATAGAGATTCTAAGTTTTCCCAGGGAAGCACTAGGTACAGTGCAAGTCTTACCCACAGGCACCCTTATGAGGGGGTGGAAGAGAGGTCCAGCCCGTCAACCAGTCCCAGGAGTCTGTTGATGTTATCTTCCTGAACTCGTCCACGATGGTATCTTCCCCAGTATCCCCCTCTCTCGTGGGTTATTTTATATTATTTTCACCTTCAAGGTGGAGCTTGAGTGATTCTAGTCATACATAACTTTATTATTACTGGTGTAAATTTCTCTCGCTTTGATTTAAAGCTATATGACACCAAAAATTCAGAGTGTATGCTCAGAGAGGGGTGATCTCATTTTGGAGGGGGGTTGCATTGGAGATGGGAGTGTATTTTAGCATATAAATGCATTATAATGACATTATAATGAAGCAAAGTTCACACTGAGGACGGCATTCTGTCAAAAAATGACAGGCTGCTGGCTCAGGGTAGCAAGTATGCAGCTTATCAGTCTCTTACACCACCTAGTTCCCATCTTTTTTGCTGAAGTTAGGACAAAGCGTAACCGCGAGATCTCCACCTCACTCTACCCTCCACCTATTATGAGAACCGCTGTGAAGTGCACATTCCTGGCATACCAGGTGTGACTGCATCTTGCCCCGAAAGGTCCTGAAAGTCCGTTTTCTTTTATGTGTGGACAATGCTGCATTTTAAATATAAGTTCAATTCCACATTTCCTAATTATCCCAAATGGAGTCTGCATGCATAGCACCACCCTAATAGAAGTAACTCCAGCTCCTACTACTATTCCACCAGCAGCAGGTAAGACCAAAAAATCAGACCAACCAATTTTCAGTTCTCTATTACTTCAAGCACTTTTTCCTCAGTTTAAAACCCCCTGCCTAAATCAGCCCTAACTCCTCATCAGGCATTAGAAACTGAATGCCAGCAGCAATCAAAAAGAGGCTTCATGTGTGGTCTGTTACAGCTTCATGTGTGGTCTGTTACAGAAAGGCTTGCTCCCACCTTCATTATTTACTGGGGCAAGTCCTGTATGTACTTTCATTTTATTTACTATTGCTTTTTCCTTCTTTCAAGATAGGTGAGAATCCAAATTCAATTCTCTGTCCCAATGTACACTTAGTGGTATATAATAAAGTGGTCCTGAAAGAGAAGCATGCACGGATATAGGGCCACTTATTGACAGGTAGTCACTCCTAGGAGAACAAGAAGAGAGGTTTAAAGTTTTGGTCTGGATTTAGATCCAGTTCTGCTTCGTTTGATGCAACAACTGAGATAACAAAATAACTGGACTTACTTAAGCTAAAGTTGTGTATCTTCAAAATAGTAATAAACTTTTCTAGAGTTTCTGCATCTGAATCTCTCTCCGGACTTTCTGAACAGACTTTTTTTCATTAGTAATTTTGTTATCTCCAAGAGAACAAAAAGCTATGAGGTATTTAATGTAAGAATTTAATTTCAAACAGAGAGATGAACAGGAGTGCACTTTAAATTATAAATAGGAAAACTGAATGATAAGAAATATTCTTTCATTACTTCCTAAGTGCAGTAATAACACTTGCTACCTTGGGCCAGAAGATTATTTGCAACCAAAATCTTAATCATCAGAATAGAAAGATTTTGTGTGTCTGAGAGATAGTCGTTTCTCTACTACAATTCATTCCTTGATATTTTGAGCTTTAGCTAATAAACATTTAATAATGATTATATTAAAAGTTATTGTCCTTGGGGCTTGCTTTTGATGTGTACCATATAAAACAGGTGTCCTTTATTATTTTACTGGCATTGGGGCTTTCTGGTTTGCACTGAGCTTAAAATTATTAGTTTAGAATCCAGTTGCTATCTTTCTTATTGCTTTGTAAAGTTCTAATTAGAATTTGGGAAGTCTAAGGAAGTAATATGCTTTATGAATAGTGTTATGTTTTTTAGATCCACATTTGTAATTCACTTTCACTTTTTTTATTAAATAGAGAACAGCAAAGAAATGTTTGCATAATCTCATATATTTGGACTTTGTGTGAGGAAAAAATTTATTAACATCAAGAATTATTGGATGACACATAATATCCACTTTTAAGGATATTAGAATGATGTTAGTTAATGAGTTTGAGCAGAATCTGTACAAAAAAAACTCCACTGGTCATTTAGGCTATAATTCCATACCTTTGTTTAGAAGGGGTTTCTCAAGTCACTTACCCCAGACACCTTCACAAGCATAAATGAGACAAGAACCTCAATGTTGCACCAAGTTTCCTGTTGAGTGCCTGCACTGCTGATGCCCCCACAACTTACAAGGCAATAGAGTGCCTGCCCTCAAAGTTTTGAATCTTAAGCAACACTTAAGAGACTTCTTTTTTCATACACTCTTCTGCTTTAATACACACAGAGTTAAGACTGTCATTTCAATAGAACACTATGCAGATTACCTGAGTTCTACCTTCCAGACAAATCTCCCCATTATCTCCCACACAGACATTGCTCCACAGATTTTTATATAGCTCCATAAACTGTTTATAAATTTCCAGTGACTCTGTGGGGGAAAAAATCAAAGAACTGACTTCTTTCTGTCCCTTCAGTAATGAAATAAGCTAACAACAGGACTGATATACTCTCCATTAAGCTATTCTCATAGTCTGCTACATAAAAGCAAGGTGAGGGATGGTAAGTTAAATATCTTCAGCAAGAAGAGCAGTTGTTGAAATGCCCATATCCAACAATTGGCTGGCAAAGGAGAAGCATGTAGTTAGACACATGTAAATAATTGATTTTTCAATTTAGCTACTGACTTGAAAAATCAAAGAAACAAATTCAGACCAACTGACCCTGAATAGAAGCATTTTGGGTTCTCTCCCCCATTCTCTCTTTTCAAATACACTCAATGTGACAGGCCATTGAGTCTCTCTTTTGTTCTTTTTTGAAGCTAGGATTGATCTAGACAGTAGAGGCTTTCAGCTGATGAACCACAGAAAGGTGTACCTCAGAAGGCCTCTGGCTACTTTTGAGAGGTAGAAGATACTGAGTCCAAGTCCATCCTATGGACTTACAAATTAGAAAAATATTATAGGTCAGTTCCCTAGCCACTGGCTTAAGAAACCATAAACAGCTTCAGTTCAGAATGATCAAAGAGATTCATTTTGACAATTCTAAACTTTTACTTTTCTTTACCTAAACTAATTCTCAAATTCAATCTGGATATGAAGTTTTAGTTCAAAAAAACCACAAACACATTT
This sequence comes from Bolborhynchus lineola, assembly GCA_025448015.1. Taxonomy (NCBI): domain Eukaryota; kingdom Metazoa; phylum Chordata; class Aves; order Psittaciformes; family Psittacidae; genus Bolborhynchus; species Bolborhynchus lineola. Next base: position 10,687 of record JAOEHX010027127.1, on the reverse strand, counting down.
CCTGCCTGGATAAATCCCTCTTTTTAGTTTGGGGTATTTTTAGAACCTTTTCTTCCTGGGAAGGGGTTTGTGCTGTGACCTTTTCCCCTGAGCTCCATATGTAATAAAAAACAAATTTTCTGTGCGCTATTTTCTTCTTCTGGTCAACAGTGGTGTGGAAAGTCAACCAACTGGAGAAAAATCTCCTGCCTGTGTTAGGCAATCCCTATGGAACACTCATCACCGATGTCATTAGCAGGACACAAAATGCCATGTCATTTTACCTCTGCAAGCAGCTGATCTTTGCCAGCTGAAGGTTACTTATACCAAGAGGTACTAGTAAGCATGTTCCTTTTACTCTTGAAAATAGGAAAACTAGACTTCTAATTATTAACTAGATGTAACAGGCAATAGACTTCCTGTTTCTACTGCTTAGTCCATCAGTTAGGTCCAAGTGATTTCAGTATTCTCTAGTTCATCTGTTTGCATCTGTTTTGTATCTAGTGGCTTAACTAGCGCTCTAGGGGTTAGTTAAAAACTTCACATTTTAAGTTTGGAACTCCATCCACCGTGGAAAATTTGTGATGTCTTTTGGACTTGATTAACAAAGATGACTAAAGGGACTGAAGGATCATACATGCAAGAAAAAGCTGGGGAACCAGGGCTGTTCAGCCTGGAGAAGAGTAGGCTCAGGAGGGTATTATCAATGTGTATAAGCACCTGATGCAAGGGAACGAAGAAGGAGCCAGGCTCTTCTCAGTAGCACCTGCCAACAGAGACAAAAGAGAGTAAATAAGAGTTACAAAATATGAAAGAGAAACAGCATGAAATTAAACCCAAATAGAAGACAACATGTTTTTTAACCTGGGACGGTGGTCAAAAAATGAAACACATTGCCCAGAGGGCTTAATTTTTTTTCTATCAGTGAAGATAATTCAAAACCCAACTGGATAGAGCCCTGACAACGTGTTCTCTGCTTGACAGGGGTTTCCTTCCAACATAAACTGTTAACAAAAAAGCAAGTAACAAGTGTATGAATGCCATGTAACACTGGAGCTGGTACTGAACATGTACAAGTAACTCTTAACTCTTACTGAGGTTCATTGCTGTGCCCCTACAACAGGTCAGCGCAACTTTGCATTGGCCTGTAATTAAGCAGCCAGGGAGATGCCTTCTTACCTATCTAAAGTGATACTTGTTTACAAAAACTCACTAAGAGCAGCATACAGCATCCTTGTATCCAGAAAAACAGGAGATAAAGCACAGTCTCAGGCTGCCCATCCTTCTACAAGCAGGATGAAGCATCCCATCCTGCAGCTGAGTGCTTTTGCCACCTAGAATGAAGTGCAGAGAAACAGCAAGCAGCAGGCCTTTCAGCTACTCATGTAACAGGTTACGGAGTCAGCATTAGGCAGAAGAACAAACAGCTCTATAGGCTCATGGTTCTCACAACTATAAAATGAGCCAGGCCTGGAACTCTGAGCTCCCTTAATGACTGGAGATTAAAATAAATAAATAAATAAAATTTATTGACCTTTCTAAAGGTACATGAGTCTCTTCTGAAGGAGAAGGCAGAATTTGCATTCAATACTTTTAAAGCTATTTCAACTTTTGTACAGTATGCACTGCATTGTCATTCCCAGCACTCTTACAAGGTCTCAGAAGTTGCTCATCTTCCATGCTGCTCCCACACTAAAAAAGGAATAGCTGCCAAATTTTTTAAGGTATTTAAAGGCAAAACCAGGTGTCAGATGGAGCTTAAAATAACTTTTAAAATCTAGCTCACAGCAACTAAATCTGTCAACTAATTTGATTTTTATATTATTTTTCCTTTTATAAATGGTTTCTTATATTTGATATATTCTGACCCATTTATTATTTTAAGGTGTAGGTTTTTAGCAAGAGGTTAGTGCTTAATGACTACATGGAAGCAAAGTGAAGCAATGCTTTGGTAGCAAATGAAAACCAAAATATTTAGGATTCACATATGTCTCAAATGCTTTTTAACATCCTTGGAGGGTGTACACTCCTACTACTATTGTGTCATTGTTCTTAGTTAAAAACTACAGATCCAGCTTGCCTAATTTGTTTTACATATGATTATTAATTTATAATATGACACAAGGAAAATATTTGGGTAATGCAGTAGGGAAAATGGAAAATACTTTTTCTATTTCTCACAAAGAGTTAATGACTTTTAACTGCCTGTTTGTTTCTGACTTTGTGGTCGCATTTTGTCCTCTTTTTTTTTTCGAACAAAAATCTGGTGTAATTTCTTTAAAGCAAATTTGACAGTCTCCACTCAGCAAATCCCCAGTGGCATATAGCTGAATACAAGACGTAGTCTGATTGCCTTATTCCACTAATCAAATGCCTTAAAGTGTGTGGACAAACAGGCTTGCTAAATATACATATAGATGCAAAATTGAGTGATGCAAGTGTTGGTCTGTGAAATATTGGGAACTGTAAGTTTGGGTTTTTAAAATACTGAGGGTTTTTAACAATTGTTTGTGCTTAACCATGTAGTTAGCTAAAAACACAATAAATAAATAGCTAATAAAATTGGATACCTAAGTAGGTGTTCATACAGCTGTGCTTCCTGTTAAACACAAACCCTACGCACCTGTAGCTAAATCTTAAGATTCTTCTAAATTGCACCAACAAAAAGCTTGGAAACCACTGGTTGCCTCAAAATGGAGAGGTCATCTGATTAAGGCACTAGTGAGCAATGGGATAATCTAAATGCTTACTGCAGGATTGTTTGCCTTGATCACCTGTTGCTCTGTTAATTAAGTTTCTGCCATGCCCAACGGGCAACACTTGCTCTCTCTTGCACTGAAAGATTAAAAATACCCAATTCAGGAACTCTTGAGTAGGTGTGACAGAAGACACTCAAGTTATGCTCTCTTTTGTGTTTTGCATGAGTTTAAAGGTCAACATAGGTAGCAGGAATAAAGAAATTCTTCCCAGGGATATGACCTAATGAAAATTCTCTACTGCACAGCTGTGGCACAAACCTTGTATTTCATGCCGACAAGACTTCAGCCTTTTGATTTGTCTGATTCACTGCTGAAGTTCTCATCTGTTTCACAATATGAAAGTCACAGTACATGGTCATTCACACATTTTATTAACAGGGGAAGGACAAAAATGTAATAGAAAAAGAATACAACAGTGTTCACCTTCAGGAGCTCAATTTTCAAATGTCTTGGCTTGTAGCAATGCTATAAATAACATCTGAACACGGACAAGTTAATTTACTTAACTTTTATGTAAAAGATTCCTACTGAATCCCTACTGATATTTTTTAAAAACTTAACAGCAAAAACACTAAACAAATTTAGCTTCTCACATGTAAGAAATGGCAACATGAATGCTCATTATTCCAAAATTACTGGTTAGCCTCAACTTCACTTCACTTTGTAAGTATTAATAAGGCCACTGAAAGAAGAGGGTATGTTTTGGTCCTATAGAAGAAAGTTTACAAAGCCATGGTTACAATTCAGGTGGTGAACAGCATTTGTCTTTGAACTTATCCCCTACAGGCTTTACTCAGTTTTCATGTGTAGAGTTTGCTTGGGGGCTTCCCCTCACCATAGCTACCATAGATTTGTTATGAAGACAGCTCAGTCTCTGGTGATAAAAAGTATCCTAGTTCTGTCATGCTGTAAGACATCAAGGACCAGTTTTTCTCAGGCACTGGGAACCTAGGAGATATGGACATCCATATTCCAGAAATTGGAGAAGCAATGTACAAATTCCAGATCCTTAGGAAGCTAATCTTCCTGAAATCCTAAACCAGCATCTATTTACTAAAATGCTCAATCATTCACAGAATCATAGAACAATTAGGATTGGAAGGAAACTTAAAGATCATCCAGTTCCAACCCCCTACCACAGGCAGGGATATCTTCCACTAGACCAGGTTGCTCCAAGCCTCTTTCAGCCTGACCTTGAACACTGCCAGGGATGGGGCAGGCACAGATCCCCTGGACAACCTGTGCCAGTGCCTGACCACCCTCAAAGGGAAGAATTTCTTCCCTATATCTATTCTAAATCTACTCTTTTTCAGTTCAATGCTATTACCCCTTGTCTAATCATTACTTAAAGTAGTACTTTAAGTAATTAAAAAAAAAAAAAAAAAAGAAAAACAGCAAAGCAAACTATGGATCAGTCCCTTTCAACTCTGTCTAAGGGGCAAGGATATTAACAATTTCTTCGTGCCCTTCAAAACCTTCATAAACAGCTAAATAAATCTTTCAGAGATCCCAGCAGCTGATTTTAGGGAATTGTTTCCTAAAACATACACTGAATCCTCCCCTTGGACAGCTGTTGTTACTATGCATATTCAGACATTTAAGGAACAAGGAGTTCACCCTAAAAGTATTATGGACTTAATTAGGTTTCCAGTAAGCACTTCTCTAATTCCTCCTCCATGCATAACACTTAAACTGGATCACTAGGGGAGAGCTGGCAGCTGTAAACATGAATCATGACAACTACAAGTAATATTGGCAGTACAGTGATTTATGTTAAGGTCATTTAAAGATAACATCTACTCTTCACTATTCAGTCACATGCAGTGCATGTGACTTAAGACACTGTTACTATATGAGGATGGCCCAAATAAGTTTTGCCTATGTTTTTTAATTGTTCAACAGTTTCATTTATAAAATGTCTGGAGTTTCTGTTATAAAGCGTAAGGAAGTACTTTTGTGTAACTACCGTAGTTCGAAAACCTTTCTGCAAGTGTTCTGATAAATCTAAAAAGCAGCTGAGACTGAATTGTGATTTATGTTTAAATATATCACCCTCCACCTATGCAAGTTTCTCTTGAAATAGCTCTTGCCAGCTGAACACATCCCCCCACCCCCAACACCATCATAAGCAGCTTTCCCAAATAACTACCACTGTGCTATTGATTCTTTCCCAGGGAAAAAGGAGACATTGTTTTGCTAATAGTTACTCATAATAATGGAAACAACCATTAAAACAGGATTAAATATGATGCTTATACAGATCCAATAACCCTTCTTCATTTTTATTCTCAAATGAGATTAGGAGAAAGCGGGCTAAATGTTCACAGTGGTTTGTAGCTATTCTACCTGTACCTCAGTACTAAAGTGCTATTCTATTTTTGACCCTTTCAAATACATATGACTAGGAGTAAGATATAGTTACTTTTTTTTTTTGCCTTGATAATGCAAATGCTGATGTAGCTAAGTAAATTCATGCATATTGTAAACTTAGTCATATACATAAACATTTGAAGGATCATGCCTTAGCATATAAATTAGCACCTAATATTGTTTGCCCTTAGTCATAGTAAAATATGCTATGTGTGTAGTTTTATTTTGCTAATTTACTGTGTCAGATTCCCAAGTAGTGGAGCTGCATCAGCACAGGTGGAATTAAAATATGAGCTACTCTTCTGTGCAGGCTTTAAGATACCTGACTTCCACAATACTACTTTTATTAAAAATAAGTATTCCTATACAAGTTAATAAAATGCAACTGATACTTTAAGCTCAAAATATTACGTAAATTCATTGTAGTTCTTTTAAATAAATACCTGATAAAAGAATGTAATCACAGTGAACCCAGGAGGAAAACAGAAGAGTCTATTCAGTTGATAAAAGTATATAGCTGCTAGATAAGGAGATGTGTTAAATTACATATTTCTGTGTACCAGACAACAATATGTCCTGTTAGACAGCAAAGTTTTTATTTAAATAACTGACTGCTAAAAGAATAAAAGCTACTCCTGTAGTGCAACAGGTTATCACCTAATCAGCTTCCTACACACCATGCAGAATACACTTCAATAGAAGTTGGTTGTGCCTTAAGAATAAGCCTGCAAGTACTTCTGGAACTGTTTCTACAGCTGGTGTTATCTATACTACTTTAATTCTACATTTCAGCGTTAATGGCAGTCTGTTTTCTCCAAACTGCATGTGTGTCTTGTTTCCACAGACACTTTTATGATTAAATATCTTGGCATCAGCAAAACTTAAAACTAAAACACATACATTGCTCTTAAAAGGAACAAATCTGGATTTCACAAATACATTTCTTCATCCCTTGGGTAAATGGTTAAGCTTTCTTCTCCTTTTTATATGCCAGTGACTCATGAATATTTGTTTTGCTTCAAAGGGCAGCTTCCAACCAGAAATTGTAAGAATACCTTCTCTACACCAAAAGAGTTTCTCTTTTTTTATTATTAAAAAAAAAAAAAAAAAAAGTGTGGATTTTAATTTCCTCAAGTAAATACAGGCATTGAGTCTAAGTTCCCTATGTTGTGGAGGCCGAGTATGAAATACTGCCCATTGTACTAAAGAAAGCTTTTTCTTTTAGAGAAAACTGGTGAACCAGTGCTGCCATTTTTCCATTCCACTGTTAATCAGAGAAATCCTGAAAACACCTAATAGATCAACCCCTGACACAGTACACATAATACAGTACATCCCCATCTCATGCAAATGCAGAGACAGAAAATTCAGAACTCAGGAAGCAAATGACAGAAATAAATACACTGAATCATCTTGATGTGGCAATCAACAATTTGGTTCTTGCAGTTGGAGCAAGAAGCATTTCTCTACAGAACATGGAGGAAGCAGAGCTGGGGAAAGATATGGAAAGAAAAATCCTCATTATAAAGGTTGAAGGGGAAGAAGCCACAGCATATGACTGTCTTTAGAGAATAGAATGGGTTGAGCTTGTGACTTGAATCACCTTGAAAAGTATGTGAAGCTAAGCCTGTACATACATATTGTCATGGGACTGTGTGTGAAACAGCCAAAGCAGCCCTCACAAAAAAATACTTAGCAATCATAACTATGTGAGAAGACAACTGCAATTTATTAAGGATGGGAATTATATATGCACATTATACAAGTATGGAGATTTATCCATTCCAGTGCAATTAAAACCATGTGGAGTGATATCCTTTAGAAAAGCCAGTATATACTGTATGACTACATCAAAACCACTATCAAAAAGAAAAAGAAACTAAGGCACAGCTGACTCATGCTAAGAAACTTACTTCTATTCACTCGTTCACAAGATCCATAAAACAGAGCTGCCATCGCTTTCAGATGGTGACAGTCACCTTTGTTTTTGTTTTCTATTACAGTATAATTCTCTACTAGATTTATCACCATTTTCCCTCTCAATACATACAGGATTGTCTGTGTGCTTCCTAAATATCTTATATTTCATTTGAAAACCCCATGTATTAGCTTAAGTATAAGAAGGGTCTGATTATACTTTTATAGGTCTAAGACCAGATCTTAACAGTGCAAAGACATTCACTTAAGAACAGGAATCACTTCTACCGGATCTAGATAAGCTCCAGTTCACTCCCAGAGATAGATGCTAATGCACTGGATAGCAATCCTTGTTTGGTAAATCTTTACAAGTTCAATGATTAAAGCAGGGTAGGAAGGAAAAATAATAGTGTTTCACAAATATGAGAAAACTAATCTACAGGTCATGTGCATGCAAAGGTTAGCAAAGAACATAGCCTCATCTCTTGGCTTTCTAGTCCAGTAATATGATTAGCTTTAATTACAGCTCAGTGGCAACATGATCAGGTGTCCGTTTTTCCACTTAACGGCTGAGCATCTCCAGCTCTTTCTTTTTAACATTTTTAATCCCATAATTTAACACCTTGATTGCAAGTTGTCAAGTTAATCAGTCTTCACAATTTTTTGCAATTGTTTTGAAAGTTAGATTGAATTTCAAATCTTAATATGTATATACATAAAATGTTTTTACACCATATTAAATAAGCATTGTAATTTTCTGTATTTAAAATTCATTTCTCAAGCCTTTAAGCAATTATAAAGTAACTTGCAATCATATCACATTTAGTGCATGGACAGGATGAGCATGTAATGGAAATATGTATAGAAATGTTTTCTTATCTTCATCATTAACTGCTTCATTTCTGGTCTGCAGGATGTCATGTTTTAATTATTTCTTCCAAATTTTAGTGTCCCAGTTCTAAAATCTTTTGTAAGTTTTTCATCTTCATCTGAAGGAGATCAACAGATACCACACATGAAGCATTGGCATACTTCGCCCTTTGGACTGCTTGAAGTCCCTCATGCTCATATACTCATACAGGCCAAAAGCATTTCTAGAATGTTATCTATTGATACAGACACTTGTCACACACTTCAGTAGGATTTGAGGCTAGTATTTCAAGTGCCTATTTTGTTAATCTATAAAATTTCACACATTAAACATTAGATTCTGCATACAGCTTGAAAGTCTGAACTGTCTCAGTCTATGATAATTAGTAACTCTCTCCAAATCCACAAGATGCAGACCAGGGTTTTGTTTGGAGATCTTTCAAGAGCCAGGTACAAAACATACATGTTTAATTTTACCATCTTGGAAAGTTCTTGCATAGGTTGTGGGTTGTTTGGTTGTTGGGTTTAGGGTTTTTTTTATTACTCCTGACCTCTTTCTTTTTAAAATAATTGCAACGTATTTATTGGAAATGAGAACATGATTTTACTGATATAAACTATTGCTAGCTCTAACTTTTTTTTTTTTTTTTTAAGACATTTTGCACATTAAACAAGTAGAGCCTCATGTTCTCAGCTTTCTGTGATCTTGGGAGTTCCCCTCTTTAAGGAGTAAAACTATTGTATTTATAATTAGAAATGTGCTCTATAATGAAAGAAAACTGTATCAAAGATTGCATTTACAGTGCTTACAATGTGGTAGGACATAAAAAGACTTACACAACAGCAAGAGGCTAATCAGGTCTGATTTGTTACACATCTTCACTGATTTTTCAGCTTACTTCTCTAAGCACAGTTAACAAGAGACAGCAGAGACACCACATTTTGTAGCTCCTTTAAAACTGAAGGACAACTTAATAAAACCCCATTTATCTCAGACTTGTACTACATATTGTACTTCATTAACAATTAAATGGCTTCATCCTAAAACCACAAGCTAAGGACTTATGCAAGAGCCTTGTTAACTTGAGTTCTTAAGCCAGTTAAAAGAGTACTGATGCACCATTATAATGCTTTACAGTGGTAAAGTATTATCCTTTCTTTGTTGAATTTATTGGTTTTAAATTTTAATTGTTTACTGGCTCTTTGCCTCCCCTCTCCAATTAAATTAAACCTACCACCACCTTCGATACTCTTATTTTTCTCTTGTTTTTGATGGCTTCACAGAATTATTTCCTGTCAAGTTAAAGAAATGCTTCCCCGACTGTTAATATATTAAACATCCACAAATACAACCACATAATACCAATACAGCATTGGAACCAGCACCTTTGAAACTAATCATACAGCAATACTCAGCTCAATTTTAGAAGTGTAGATGTGATAGATTTAAACAACCCAATGGAACAGTTGCTAACTTTACGGGTTACCAAACAGTATAATTTGCAACAAGGCATATGAATGTTTCCTCTAGCTAAATTAGGCTCCAAAACAATGGTGAGCTGTCGCAGAAACCAGTGGGGAACTCTAAAGGAGGTGCTCTTGAGTCCAGATCAGTTCTTCCAGGTCTTTCATTTCAACAGCCACAACATATTCCTTTAACTTGAAACACATTAAGCGAATAATTCCCTGTCTCACATCACTGTTTTGGTCAAGTATATCACACAAATTCAACATGCTTTTACTGGTACAGCTCATTCCCTATATACCTTTACAGGTAATGGAGGTTGTGCTGGCACAAGATCACAACTCTGATGCCACTGAACGCAGGAAACAAAAGCTGGTGTAGACCAGAATCATCCCAAAAGGAAAACTGTGCTGAGCTCACGTTTAAACACAATGTTTCACAGTAAGTTTCTCTGATGCAGAATATGCATTGTAACAGACCCATCTACTGTTGCCTGGCAAAGGATTTCCTTTCTGGTGCAGAAATCACTGAAAAGGAAAAAAAAGAGAAAATGAAAGATGGCATAAAATCGCTTCAGGTGGAATAATCTCAACTTCCATTTAGTTTAGTTGCCTATTTAGCCTTACAGAATAATAAATACTCAACTGATTAAACATGTCTTTGAAATTAAGTATTGCTTTCTCAGAAGAGGAGCAATCTATTATATTCCATGAATACAGCTGAAGTCTTCAGAAGAGGCAGCAGTCTTGATAAAATCTCTCTTCAAAGCAGTTGATTACAAGTGGATCATTATTTTTTTTTATGTGTTTCTGCTTGCTGCCTTAAAGCCTTTAAATAATAACACTGGGAAACATCTTTGCCTTTAGTTTGCTTTAAATTTATTTGCAGATTAAAAATAGTTAATTTTGGACTTAAGAATAATAACACCTATTCAGAATTAAACTCAAATTGTTACAGAGAAAAGCAAACTTTAAATTACATTACTGCATTTTCCTGCAGTTTACAGGTGTCAGCAGGGAGGGAAATTCAATATACAGCTCAAGTCCTGTAGGTCTATTGATACAATTTCAATACCACATTGTCCAAAGGAAAAAAAAAAAAAAAAAAATCTATTTTTGAAGGTTATGCTATATAAGTCTTTAAAAAAGCAGAAATTAACAATTTGTCTCTGCTATACTGCAAGATTATGATGTCACCAGACCAGTCTAGAGCCCTTATTGTTTACTACTTAAACAGATAATGAGTACAAAAAAAAAAAAAAAAAAAAAAAAAAAAAAAAAACACATAGCCATTAAGTCACTTCAATTAAATCAAGTTTCAAAACACA
>JAOEHX010027126.1:3786-15057 GCA_025448015.1 Bolborhynchus lineola | reverse complement strand
TTACTGTAAGGGTGGTGATGCACTGGAATGGGTTGCCCAGGGAAGTTGTGAATGCTCCATCCCTGGTGGTGTTCAAGACCAGGTTGGACATAGCCTTGGATGGCATGGTTTAGTGGGAGATAACCCTGCCCGTGGCAGGGGAGTTAGAGCTAGATGACCTTAAGGTCCCTTTCCAACCCTAACTGTTTTATGATTCTATGTTTCTATGACTTGGCTGTGTCTAGGCTTGTGTTTTATGAGTTGTGTATATGTGTGCTGTTGAAGGCAGTGTGTTTTCTGTGACAAACTGTGTGACCAGCTGTATCTGTGTCCTGTGTATGTATACATGCATGATGTTTTTGTGTCTCTGGGATATGTCTGCAGCTTTGCTACTGGTTGAGTTAGGAAAGTAGAAGCTGTGTCCATCACTTAACAGAAGCAAACTATTAGATACTGCATCATCACTTATAATCCCTTTTAGAGCATTGTGGGCTAAGTACAGATAATAGAACGACTCCTGTAGGAATATGCATCTGGACCCTTCTGCCTCTCCTTTCATTAAGATACAGTATACCTGTTGATCTGTAGCAGTAACTACAGTTTCTACTAATCAGAAGATGGGTAGTAACAGACTGGCTTCACTGCCTGCCCTGTTATGCCCACTAAAGTGCCCAAAGCAGTGTTGCTATTTGTCCTTGGAAGTGAGAGCACAGTGCAGAGGCATTGGCAGGCACTAGTTTGGTGCAATGTGGTAAAAAATGTGGAGGAGAAGTTACAAGGACATGGACTGTGGATGTATATGAGGGTTTTGTGTTGTAGGGTAGGTGACTGGAGGATGTAAATGATAATGCATCTAGATGACAGTCTTCAGTGAGATGATGGGGGAGCTGGGGTCAGTTAGCTGAATATAGAAACTACTCTCAGGATCAAAGGCTGACAACTGCCAAAGGCTGACAACTGCCAACTTATAGCTTCAAATGAAAGGCTCCTGTAAAGCCATCATATCTGTGTTATTAGGACACTTTTTAGGTGTTTTCAAATCTTACCATTATGAATAGGTGTTTGCACATTGCTGTAAGTGTTTAATGCATATCTTTCCAGATAGAATGTCAAAATGTGAGGTTTGGAAATTCAAAAGTGAAGTAGTGATCCTGCCTCTCATCCTGAGGGTTGGAAACTGATCTGTTACAGGGAAAATGAAAAAATACAAGATCATGTGGGTGTGTAGCCAGGTTCTCTACCTTTGTAAATTATCCACCAATTTTAATGATGTTTTGGCAGCTGATGCCTGTTGATGATCCAGAGATATCTCTTCTTATGTGTTGGCATGAATTAGTGAAACTGTTTTTGTGGTCTGAGGGAATGTAGGCATTCTCTGTTTTTTTATAGTCTGATTTTTGCTGTACATTTCCCTTTCAAATTATCACTTATTTAGTATGTGAACTTATAGTTTGTTTCTTTAAGACTAAAGAATGAAAATGTAATCAAAGAGCTTATAGGTTGTTCTAGCTGTCAATATGGTACAAAATCAGTAATAGTTCTAACAATATACTCAGTGATACATTGAAAATTACTATGTAATGGCATCTGGTTCAGGAAATAATCAATAAAATCTGAATGAAGTTGAGTGCTGAGAAAGTGAAAGTAGATTTCCTGTTTCATTTCAGTCTCCTACAATCTTATACAATAACATTTATAATCTTTTTATAAATATGTTTAGTGCACACAATTCCCATATGTTTCCTGGTAACTGAACTAAGGCTAGAAATGTTTCATAAATCCTGTTTCAGAGCATGACACTGATTTTACTGGGGATATTTTTTTTTAAGATTGTTTTTGTGAATTATTGGGCTGTAAAGCAGAAGTATAGCACAATATATCTTCTCCTACTTATGGATTCTACAGATATGACACTATATGAGTGACCTTATTCAAATATTCCTATTGTAACAAGAAAAGATAATTCAAAACACTACATATGCATAACAAATTGCCCTGGTAGTCGTAGCTGATTTCTTAGTGTTTATTGTTTCTTTATCAGATGTGCACTTTATTCCAGGTTTTAAATCCCCTAGATGGCACTACAGAATACAATATTTAAATGTTTCATACAATGCTGTTAAATAGACAATGTTAAGTACTTTTCTTTTAAAAAATAAACATTAATGAGTTGGTTAACAAAATGGAATAAAAGGCAAAGATTTTGTTTAGTACATGCATGGTATTTTGGCATGTCCTTATGTGCAAAAAGTGAAAGAGTGTGCTAGACATGCCAGATCACATACAACCCTTTCTGCTAGTGTGGTCCAGATGGTAGCTGTCAGTTTCAAATCCAGACTTGGGCCTCCAGGTCCGAATTGGAAAATAAGTGTGTTCAATCCAAAGGGATTAAAAATCAGGAAAGAAAACAAGTACTGTTGTTTTGTATTAGAAACATACTTGGCAATTGAAAGTATTAAAAATGTATAATGCAAAGAATTGTTGTTTGAGACCATGTAGGATATTTTAACATTTTAATTGGCGTTTAAATTTCATGCTTTAGTTGCAGGTATCTCACATGCTGGACCTCATGGGAATCCTGATAGCTTGTATTACCCCTGAGCAATTCTTTCGCAGTTGGTATGTCATTGTCTGCAGATCACTGCAGTAAATACTGTACTGTACTGCTGAAAAGAGAAAAACATTGCCATCTGCAACTACAGCTTGCAAATTACAGCTTGCAATCGTCTGCTATTAAATAAAGACACTTTAACAATATTTTGGGTTTTAAATTAGCAATTTACATCACAAGACGCTGAAAATACTAGTCTTTTAATACTGCAATTTTCTTTCCTTTTAACCAGGCATCAACATGTATTGAATAATAAAAAAAGAAAGTAATACAAACCAATGTTTATTTAAACAATAGCCAACGACAGCAAGAGACACACAGATGGAAATCCAATAGCTTCTATCTCAGTGGGAGGTTTCATTTGAGGACCTTGATGGGGATGTGATTGGACTACAGTACTCTAATTTACATCATGGAGAATCTGTCATGATGCCTTTTTTACTGCACTGCTGTGCCAAACTAGGTCTCCTATGAGAAAGTGGTCTCAAGCAGGGAGTGGGAAGGAAAGACCTTGATTTGAAGGAAAGCAGAAAGAAGCAGAGTTTCAGGTACTGAAAATACGGGTTAACTTGCAAAAGTTTTCTGTCCTTTGGACACAAGTAATGGCAATACCATGCCTTTGATGTTTTCTTAAGAGTCTGGTAAAGAGGAGAGGAGCTATAGGGCATATTTGATGTGCAGCGCTTGATGTGCCCTGTAAGTTAAGGAAGGAACAGAAGTGCATGTCTTGCTAGTAAACGTCCTAGAATGCCTTTTTTCAGTGTCATTACTAAATTTCCAGCTATAGAATGAGAGTGGAGAGTCATTGCCCATTATAATGAGTGCAGAACTTATTCTTTCACCCAGGAAATCCTAGTGTCAGCGTAATGTATGGAGAAATCCTTGTCAGAAAAAGTCCAAATGTAATGGAAAGTGCCAGCAAAGAATTTTATGATGCAAGCATTATTTTCTGTCAAGTTCTACCAGATGGTCTGCAAAGGCCTATAAAAGTGCTTTCCCATTATAAATCTTGGGGAATTTTTCCGCACAGGCTGATCTTGCAATCGCTAATCAGCTAAATCTCCATGTGCTTCCTTTATCTTTGAGTATTCACGGAGGTGTTTTACTTCTATTCTGCCTGGCCTTTTGGGGAAAGCAAATTTTTTATTATTGATTAGAGGGTAAATCTATTACGGGAGGTAGCATAACATTCCTTGCGATGTGCAGCCGCAGTCTGCTTGTGTACCTGGTAATGCACTGTTTGTGCTAGGAGATCTTTTACTTCCATACACTCCAAAACTGCGTATTCATTTTCTTCCCAGTCAGCTTTCACAATACAAATCTGTAGTGTTTCAGCAAGGAGGTAGGAGTCCTTAGTTCTCCTCCAGAATGTTTCTAACTCTGTTTCTGATTCCAAACAAGTCGCTTACTAGGCTACATTTGAGCTGATCTGTGTGTGATGTGGCACTTAGCAGGGTCCTGATTTCTCAGTTCCCCTGATTTGCAAGCAGTGTGCGGTGGCAGGAGTGCATGGGCTACTCAGATACGAATGAGAGTGTGAATAGAGGGCTGATGGTGCATATGCACATCTTCCAGTTGGGTACCCAGATATGGATGAGAGTGTGAATAGAGGGCTGGTGATGCATATGTACATCTTCCAGTTGGGTAGAAACCAATTTCGTCAATTTCATAATATTTTTTTTCCCTACATATATATATATATCTGTCTTAATTGTCTCATTGTACCTATCCCAGGATCCTGGAATTTATTTTAAGACTCTGCTCTAGCCAGCAGCATACTGTTTAAATCCTCTGTAATATCCTCTACATGATTTCAAGGGCAGTACTGAAATCTCTAGTAGAAACTTAGTATCTGCCACTTACAGACTCACTGTAGTCCCTAATACCTCTCATTTATTCTGTAAACAATTAGGGTCAGGTCTGTGTCTCATTATTTGTTGATATAAGGCTTAGCATAATATCAGTTGGGCTATGTAGAGACAGCTGTGATACAAATGCTTTTGAAACTTCGTATTTTGTTGTTGGAAGTGTAAATTATTATTATTTAGGTAATTTTTTTTTTCTTAACCCTTTTGATTTTTTTTCTGTGGTAGAAATAACTGTGTCACAACAGCAGGATATACAAATTTTCACAGCAAAGGAAAAAAAACAGGAAAAAGTCTTTTAATAAAAATTTCATCTTGCTGAAATGTAACCAGTTACATTCAAGACACATATCACCCTCAGAATATTGTTTGTCAAAAGTTTTATGAAGTGTGGTTCCTTCATTGTATATCATTCTCTTGGTCCATGCTGAGTAGCTAACAAATTTCAGTCATGGTTCTAGCAAAATCACTACTATGATAAGACCTGCTGAGATTCTTATAGTGATTTACTATTAAAAAACACTAATGCAATTACTAACTTACTTTTCTACACTTTTTAGTCTCATCAGTCATCTCTCTGATAGCATTTGTCACTATATTATTATTTCACTTAATAACTGATCCCATACATTCTGTTTAAGTATTAGTTTGGTTTTCATTTAATCCTACCAGTCCTGTTCAGATGGTTTTTGTATCTAACTCAAATAGTTTTTCTGCTTCAGAAACAGTGAATGCCTTTTATTGGGTGCTATTTTTAGTCATTTTTGATGAGTGGATAATGGATGGATTTTCATTTCTGTGGTGACTGTAAACACTTTTATTTCATTTTAAAAGATTTAAAAGGTTCAATTTTTTTAAACTGCCCACACATCCTGTCACTAACATGTACCATTGAACTTCCTTTAATTTCTTGTCAAAAATGCACACAAATTCTGGTAATGTGTCTGTAGCTTTAAAATATTGAGAAATGCCACCCAATTACTGCTAAAGTTTGGAATAAAAATACAACTGCTTACACCTTTGTCAATGTATGCTCAATCCCTTCTGACCCACTATTTCTGTATGAAAACTGTGTATACATTGCTTAAACTGTGGAGTAGTTATAATTTTGATATATGCTTGCTAGAAGGCTGTGCTTAATGATGAAGACTATATAGTTCTTAGTTTGAGTTAGATATATCCTTTTCTTTTACAAGTCCTGGCCGTTGTTTCCTGCTCTATTAGAAATACAAAAATTATCTGTGGACTGCTGAGAAAAGGGGAATAAAAATGTCAATGTTTGCAATTGCACACATTTAATACTTACTACACAGCTTTTGATATGAATCCCTTGGGCTGGCTGGAGGCCAGTTTATTTCCTAACCTATCGTAGAACAGCTGGAGGCCATGTGTAACTGCAAACCTGCCAAATCCAACATTTTTGCCTCATGGGAATTTGGATCAGAGAGAATGTGCCAGTCCAAGACTGTTTTATAGAGAAGCTTAATTTAGACATGGTTCCTGTAATCCTGGCAAAGACAGTCTGCATTATCACAGGCTGAAGGTTGTAGTTCTCACTGATCTGGAGAAAATAGTGATTAAAAATGTAGTCTTAAAGATGAACCTAGTTTGATAGTATATTCCCAGTTCTCCAGTTCTGCTTCAGAGGTCAAAGTAGAGGAAAAAAGCCCACAACAAATCTCCACCCCCTCAGCCCCCCCAACTTTTAAAGAGATTACAAAGTTCAATAAAATGACAGACACGGTATTCTGGAAAAGAACAGGTTTTCATTTTTAGATCTATGATGGAGCAAACGTTTTGCTGATGCTAAACTTAAAACTAGTGGGCAGAAGACTGGATGTTCTCATCCCTGGTGACTCAGAAGCAGAGCAGAACATGAATCTTCTTTAAAAATTCTAATTTTTTAAATTAGTTTGAATGCCTCTGTACTAGCAGTAGTAAGATGAAGCAATACCTTTCTCCTCTTGATGCCTGCTATGTGGAGTCTATTCCATGCAGACTGTGACCTTTTTAAGTACATGCTACAGTTTAGAATGTAGTAGAAAAGAGTAGTGTTTGAAAGGCATTGCTTTAGTTCAGAATCTTGGCAAACATCAGTGTGTAGATATCAGTGTTGTAGACACTTCAGAAATAATAATAATGCATCTAAATTGCATCTAGATATTGGCCCAAAGGGCTTAGTGGTACTGCCAGCCTCTGAAGTGAGAACAGTGCTGTAGAGATTCCTAATGCAGCTTGTGTTTAATTTTACAGGAGACATTGTTTTAATTTTTCTAAAGATCCCCAATATAGAAATTATATTCTAAACAGTGCAGGAGTCCAAGAAATTTTGTGTACAAGCCAGCACAAAGATCTTCTAAATATGACATAATTTTGCTCAGTAGTATAAATATCTTCTGGAACTTTATTTGAACATAGTCTTGAGAGGTGTGTGCTAAACATATAGGTTTTTACTACTGATAACCTCCAGGAAACAGGCAGTAGTGCCAACAACTTTTCTTAGCTTGAAGATAATCTTGTCATATAAACTGTTTTTACCTATACTCCTTCTCTGAGTTAGGCAGCTGGCTCCCTGGATAGTATTCACAGGCCTGCAGCAGACAACCAGATTCCTACTTTTCCCACAGTGTTACATACTGAAGGCTTACTGAAGTCATCAAAATGCAGGAGCATCCGTGAGTTTGCAATACCCTCTAGGGCTCACCTAGACTCAGCTGCAAGGTTGGCAAAGACTTCTGCAGCTCTTGAGCGTTCAGCCTCCTCTTGAAGCACAGGTAAGTTGCACAGGGTGACCAGCACTTGTTTTGTCCCCTTTGAAACAGTTCTGCTCTTGCCTGATATATTAGCTTATATGGTGGATGACATGATGACTTGGAGAGTAGGTCCAGGTCCATGTATCACTTCACTTTTGGAAGGTAAACCCTGTATTTCTCATCTTTTGCTGCAGACTCCTTCTGTATTTCTCATCTTTTGCTGCAGACTCCTTCTGTATTTCTCATCTTTTGCTGCAGACTCCTTTGTGCTAAGGAAATTATCTTGCTGAACCTGGGCTACTGTGTGAAAAAAAGTAAGCAAAAATATCTGTGATGGGAAACACTGGGAGAAAACACTGTTACCTCAAACTGATAAAACATATCTGGGATGAGTTAGGCTTGAGATTCTGTCCCAGACTGCAGATGTGATTTTGCCTTTTAAATTAAATGGTGGTTTAATAAAAAACAGGAGCAGTATTTCTGTCATCTTCATCACAGTTTTGAGTATGTTCCTGCCTCTCCCTTTGACATACTTGCAAAATGACCTCAGAGTCCTGAGATCACCAGTGTTCTGTGGAGGAATGAAGGCGTTTTGCCCTTTCCGTGAGGCCTTCTGGAGCTTCCTTCCATCATGAGAGCCTGCTGTCTCCTTGTGCCTAAAGAGATATGTGAGAACTGGAAATGTGAGACCTTTTTAGTGACTTCAGTAATATTCCTCCTGTACTCTGCAGCATTCTGGAGATAAAATTTTTAGTCTAGGGAAGGTGGAAAAATGTAAATATCTCGCAAGTACAGTTATCATACTGGTATAAAGCTCATATCGAAGCGCTGTGAGGTATTAGCCAAAGATCTCCAACTACTTCACATATCAAAACCAACAAAACTGTGATAACATAATGTTAAACAGGATACTTAGACTAGTTGCAAGGCTCTTTTAGAGCAGACTAAAGTGCTTCTTCAAAGCACCACATAGTGCCACAGAGATCTACTTTTAATGGGAAGTTATTAAAAAATCCTCTCCTGCACATTTCATATTCGGCAATTAGGTTTTCTTTGCTATTACCTGAACTGCTGCTAAGGCAGATGGCACTGTCTAGTTCCTGCCATCAACTGATGAACTTCAGCTGTCTCCAGAAGTTATTATTTAAAGAGAGCTTCTCCAGGAAAAGAAAATGTGACCCTGTTGTGCCAGTGATAAAAATCAGTGTATTGGCTAATTGTCAGACAGACTAGCAATCATAAAATGATGATGGGCACCTGTGTATTACTGGAAGTAATATACTGAGTATACCCATTTCTCTCCTCTTCCTAGAGGGAGGAAAATAAATATGCTGGTATGTGTTTCTGTTCAGAGTAAAAATGGCCTTGTCTATTATCAGGCTTTAGTTTAATGGGATTTTGTTCCTTGTTCAGATTTGTCCCACACTTATTAGTGAATAGATAATTCTTTTCTTCCAGAAAATGGTTTATTCCATGTTACTTTCAAATCATAGTACAATAAAAATCATTATCCAGCCCAACAAATGAGAAGCAGAAAATAAGGTCATGAATTTCTGCCTCCTCTGGTTTAGGTGCTAGAACTGGTAGCTGTAACGCAGTGGAACGAGGCTTCCTGAAGGTGAACAGTTTGTTTTTTTGGTCAAATCTGGAGTGAGAGGTGATTTATAAACTGCAGAACATGTACAGGGCCCTTGAGACTACCCATCTTCAAGAGTACTTGATTTGTTTGTGCCAGTGAACAATACTAATCCTATATGATGAGATTTACTTTATGAAAGACTGTCACTAGCAACAGAGAATCTTGAATTTTCAGAGATAGGTGTACTGCCTACACATCAGTATGCCAAATGAGAGGGAAATACTCCAAGGTTGTCACTGTCAATGCTCAGTAAGAGATGAAAGTAAGATCCCTCAGAACACTTTCCATCATCCAAATAAATTATTTTTAACACTATGTAATGAAAGTCTGGATACTTACATACCAAAGACTGCATTCTTTAGAGTCATAAAGTGTTTGCAGACTTGAAAAGCACTTCTCATCTACATTATTATGGTTTGCAGTAGTTACAGCCAGAAGTCTCAGTCCAATTGTGCTAGGTACTTCCGGAAAAAAAATGAAGACAGACATTTTTTCCTGAAGGACTTTTACTCCTGAGTTAGAAAGTACTGTCTAAGAGGTAGAAAAATGTTGAATGTGTTCATTGTATTTCCATGAAACAGAAGTTTTTTTCTCCTGCAGCTTAAAGAATGAGAGAGTGGAGGTCAAAGTCTTTCCTACATACTTACAGAATCTCAACAAAATATGTTACCCTAGATTTATCTCACAAAATGTGAGAGGTTTATACCTTTGGCTAATGTGTTTAGTTGCCAAATATTTGGTTAACTTCATTTAATAAAGGTCTATGCTTTAACATTATATTTAGTACTCTTGAGCAGCACAGCTCAGCAATCATTATAAAGTCTGTGTGAAACTCAAGTAGCACCAAATAGACTTTTTCCTTTTATATAAAAAGGGTTTTACCGCCTCTTCATCATTTTACATTTCCATAGTGGCGTAAGCTTTGTGTGGGATGAAACACACTGGGTATGCCTGTACTTCTCATAGTGATCCCTGAAGAGGTTTTGAATTCAATGTGCTCTGTGTCCTGCTTGACTGCCATCCACATATCTGAAACACAGACTTGAGTGCAAACAATGTGGCTAGCAGCATACAAACCTGCCTGATTTCTATGATTTGGAAGGCACAAGTAGGCTGTGTTCAGTTAGAGCTTTGCTTCCCATCTGAGCTGACTGTCTGGTTTTGAGGACAATTCTTAGGCAGTTCTTGCTCCAAAGAGCAAACTAGGTCAGAGGAAAAAGATTATTTCAGTTATTCAGGAGAATAAAAGTTTAAATTTTTTTAAAACTTAAATGGTAAAACTGAACATGAGAGGAAAATCCCATTCCTATTTTGACTAAAGCCTTTGAAGAAAGTTTATTAGAAGGGAAACCTCCTTTACTAAAAGAGTAGATGTGACTTCATATGATGACTTTGCAGGTTGTTTCTGCTTCAGATCACAACCCCAGACTTCCTAACTGGATAAAATCTCGCCTTTTGCACCATCAGAGACAGAAGAACCTTGTTTCTAGGATGCAGGTGGTTTATGTCAGACAAAAGGGAATTTGATGAATATGATTCTAGAGACAGCCATGAATGGGTTATGGTGGAAAAGTGAGTGGTCTAAAAACTGTCAGCTGTCTTCTTGTACTATACCAAATATTTTGTATTATTTTTATCTTGACTGGAGCCTGGGAGATCTGCATGGATATCTTGCTTTTGATTTTCAGTGGGATCCTTGATAAAGCACTCCCATCCCTTTGCCTCAATTTTTTAATGGGAAAAATTATAGTTACTTACAATAGTGTTGTGAAGATTAATCTATATGGCAGTACTGAAGAGGGCTGTACAGTTATTTGACAACAAATTATGTATTTGGTTAAAAATGCTATTTATGATAGTTCTTTCATTCAGTGGAATAGGAAAAGATATGTTAAAGTTATTTGCAGAAAGGTGCTCAGCTTAGAGAAGTGTTTGCTATAAGCAGCTTTTCAAAGTTAATGAGAATAGCCACGTAAGGAGGATTTTAATAAGCATTCTCTTGCTGAGTTCTACATTTTTATTAATTTAAAAAAAGTCTTCCAGGTTTAATATATCAAAAGACAGCTACATTCTTACTCTCCTGTTGGATTTTTGCATGGAATCATGATTTTTATTTAAATACTTGTATTTGTGTCTCAAGGTCAATTATAATTCTATTATAAGAGTCTGTTTCTATACTATTTTTTTCTACTTTGCCAAGGTTTGTGGTCCAATTGTATAAAATCTGGTAACTGTAACGTACTAGAGAAATGACTATAATTCTTTAAGTAAAAGCCCGAATTAAGAGTGACCTTAACTAGTTTAAGATATAATCAATATTTCAGTTGTGATATATAAAAATGTTTTGAATTGGTCTTATGTCAGACTTTGATAGACTTTAAAATCAAGATTTTTTCCAAGCAACTGATAACATATAATCTACTC
>JAOEHX010027119.1:0-12545 GCA_025448015.1 Bolborhynchus lineola | reverse complement strand
GGTGGTAGGAGAGAGGTGAGGGCACACGGTGGTAGGAGCGAGGAGAGAGCAGAGCGGTGGGATCAGGTGAGGGCACAGGGCAGCGGGAGCGAGTCGAGGGCAAGGGGTGGGAGTGAGGTGAGGGTACGGGCGGTGGGAGCAAGGGCGCAGTGAAGGATCTGACGCAAGGTTAAGCTGATCTCAGACTGCGGTCAGCAGCCCAATGGCACTGGCGGCTGAGACCAGAGACACTGCAGAGGTCATAAAACCCCCCGAAGTACCAAAGAGGGAAGCTCAAGTGGACTTTATTGTAGTTATTAGAATGTACAGGTACATTAGTGCGCTGGTTCTCGTTTCGTTTCTCAGACTGAACGTAGCAGTCAGACACTGAAGTACTTCTCTATCAGCTCTTTGTTTTTAGAACATTTAAGAATGTGTAATGTGGGACATCTTTGATCTTTAAGAATCTTTCAGATGATTTAGTGTAGTCAAACCCAGGATAAACAATTTCTTCATAGACTGGCTTTTTGTGGAAATGGTATAGATACAAAACATCTTTATTAAAAGAAGTGATTAAGAAGTGCTAGCAGGGTGGTAGGATACAGATAACCAATTTTATCATCACCATTGCCGTCTTTAAAGACCCTTCTACTTCATGATCTGGAAACAGTCCTTGAAAACTTCATTATAACACTATTTCTTTATTACAAATATTTACATACTATATACCAGTGCAGCCTCTATTTCCACACTTTGACAATTCCATCCCTCGATGCAGTTACTATGAACCCTTGCGTAGTCTGGAAAGTTGCGATATCTGTGATAATATCATGATGTCCGACTGGGAGAGACTCTGGACCTTTCCGAGGGGTCTCATCAGTGGGCCCCAGTTTTTGCTTGTTTTGAATTTCCTGTACAAAAACGAAGTGAGAAATACTATTTACAGAAGGGGAACTGTCACACATACTAGGTTCTCAGTGTAAAAAGACCAAAAACCTCTTAAACCTGATAAAATACTCGAACACAAAAGCTCCCACCCTTTGATAGTTTTCTTATTATTACTCCTTGATTCATTTCTTTTCATCACACACAATCTAATTCTTAATCTGGACTGACAGTTCAGCTCTAACTAGGGATAATCTTTTTTTCTCATATTTATTCCAATTACACTTCCTACTAAGATTTGATATTCTTATAGGGGAAAAAGAAGCTACAATGACACATGCATCTCCCCAAGGGTTTTATAAAACTGGTTCAATAGAATGAATACAACTGCTCACGAACTTCAGAGGAAGCAGCACTAAAATATTATAGTGCATAGGTAGACCCTCACTGACTTTTCTTCCAGTCACCTTTGAAGTAGACTTTATTCAATTGAAATGGAACCAAAACATAGTGCTTATTCAACAACGAGCAACACTGTCAGTTCCAGAAGTCACTTTTAGGTGTGTTAACAAAACCCACAAAGATCTGCTACCATATCACTTTGGGGCCAGTACACCTCACATTGCCTTGCTGAATCCTACACAAGAGACATTCCAAAGACTGATCATAGTCAAAGTGTTAAAACACTAGGTTTCAATATCCAAAAGAAACATGTAACTGTGGCTCCTACAGGTATTTGGTTCAGCAGTATTTGCTAAGTCTAATTCTGTCACAAACAACTGATTTTTTTCTTTTAAAATAACTCTTCCAAACTGCCTGAAAACGCAAGGGCAACACCATCCATAAAAGATAACCGTGAGGTAATTATAATTAAAGCTATCATGTAATTAACATGACCCATGGGGCCATCCAACAGGCAAGCAGAATAGATGTCTATCAAACAAAGCAAAATACCTGAACCACCTCTGTGCCCTCAATTATCTTCCTGTAGTAGGAAACAGATGGGCAGTTAGAACTTCCAGCAACAACGTATGATCTCTCAGGGTAGGCAAGATCCCAAAACCTAAACACAAAGAAACAAAAACTAAGCTGAGATGTTCAATTTTATCATGTTAATATAGCTGTTTAAAAGCTGGTTTGCTCTTACAATGAAAGTAAGTGGGTACAAATGTTATTTCCCTTCTACACTTCGTGGAAAAGAGTGTGCAGAGATATCAACATTCATATCAACTTTACACATGATTTATGTTGCCAATGCAGCCTATCAAGAACTTCACAGAAAGGTACATGTGTTTCAGAGAGGCACCAAGTTTTGCACTGCTTTTGCTGAGAACAATTCTCTCTGCTCACTGATGCTTACTAAATGAACACATCCTCAGCAATATTGTTTTGACTTCTTGGAGCTAACTTAGGCAATGCTTGGCAAAGTTTAGCACACCACTAGGGGTGGAGGGGAGGGTGTCAAACAAAATAGCTGTTAGTTTTATTACCTTATTTTCATGTCTGAGCCTGCTGTCAGTAATATGGGATTACCAGATGCTGGGCTACAGTATATTCCATGGATGCTGTGAGGAGAAGGCTAGTAGGGAAAAGGGATATATAAAAATAATACATTACCAACAGCTGTTGCCATGCTTCAGAAAGAGAATTCATTCTTTACCACATTCATCCACTCAATTCCCAAATCTTTCTGACAAATGCCAAGTTACTTTAATGGGCCACATCTTAATATATTAAGGTAAATTGCTTCCTAACATTTCACAGGGCAATGCAGCAGATTTAATGCTTGTCTGGAATCTTGGAAATTACACTCTCAATGGCAATGGAAGAGATTATTTCTAAAAGAAAAGGAAGGCAAATCATACTGAAAAGCACATGGATTTTCAATTTTTATGGTATGATGGCATTAAGGGGTGGATATACAGTAGAAAACTAGCTTGAATCATAGAGCTTCCTGTGCAAAGGGCATGACCAAAATAAACTCAACCTCCAATCTTTATGGCCTGTACAAATTCAAGTTTAGATAGATTCCAGATCTACCTAACCAACATAGAGTCCAGATCTATAAAACAACATAGAAGCAGCTGTAATTATTTTGTGTATGTATCTATGTTTTAAGAACAGTATCTCAGATTGCTTCTTCCCCAGTTAACTCCTTGAAGATGAGCAAATTCATGCTTTAAATTAGCAGTTCAGTATAGTAGTGGCATTGTATTACAGAAAGAATGTGCAAAGAGCAGATGCTCCCAGAAACAGCATGAAAAAGTAAGTACAATGCCACACCATGAGTTTTGGCTTTGCCCTAATCTTCACAGGCTTGACAGGCTCCCTGGTTTCCTACGAACATGACTGGACACAGCAAATGAGTGTTACAAGTACATTCCACAGACAGCAGAAGATACCAGTGAAGGTTCAGGTTACACTGCTGTTTTACAAAGGGAATTTGATTTTGACACAAAACAACTATGGTGCCAAAATAAATCCCAGGGCAAGTTCAGGTGCCAAACTACCTCGGCTATGGAAACACGTAACTGCTGATGCACAGCATGGAGTCTGAGATTGTTCCATCACTGGCTACACAACTGAAACTGGAAAAGAAGGAAACCAGACCTGCAGTTCTGAAAGAGGAGGTGCACTGCTGGCCCACAAAGTGAAGCGTCGATCACCAGTTTCCATATCCCACATGGAGACTTCATTATTGCCTTGAACAGCTACAGGAAAGATATTGCCAATGCAAAAAATGTAAACCAGTTAGGTTGGCTTTCATTACCCGTCCTACTGACATGACATAGAGGGTAAAACATAGAAGCACTGGTACCTTGCTCTCAGCAGCATTTGTGTTCCTGTTACTTTAGCACTAAAGCCATGCACGTGGTTTTTTTCCATTTACCACTTGGAAGCAGCTTCACTACAGCTAAAAGGGTCTAATTTAAGGAGTTCAAATGAAACCTGCTTTAATCTCCAGCCCTTTAAAAAGGTATTAAAACCTCTTTTTTCTCCCCCAAGGTAACTTCTCATCCTTCTCTGACAAAGAAAAATATGAAACTCAAGTGACTCATCTTACAGCAACTGCATAAATTTTGTTACTGCAGTTCCAGCTACTTGTCCATTTCAGAATATATTCCTGACACAAACACTTAAAAGTATGTAACATGCAGTGAGAATAAAGCAGTTGTGAGGATACCAAATGAGGAAAGTCGGGAGATTTTCAAAGGCTCTAACCCGCAACACAGCTGCATTAGATTCACGTGGGAATTGGAATGAGACAGCTTTTCATTCTCTGATCTACAGAGGCACTGAAGGCAGTGGCAGAATTCCTATCAACTTCAATGTATGCCATGAGTTTGGGTGCTATCTTTTATAAGGTTTTGTCCTTGAAAAGTGATGTGGTAGACAGCACACATGAAGTGACCCTCTAGTGCTGGGAAGATGAGAACTGTAAAGGCTGCTAGTAATTTTTGTAATGGCTTAACAGTATTTCTCTTCTTTTCCCCCTTCCTCTCTCTCTTTTTCAATATCAAAAAAGCCAGGAAGGGCAGTGGCAGAACACGAGTATGAACACAAGGTCGAACACAAGTATACGCTCCCCAAGCACAGCACATGAGAATCTGCAAGGGAATAAAACCACTCCACCTGGGGCTTGAAGCAGAAACTAAACAGAAGCAACCTCTGGCAACGGTGAGACAAGTTTAAGACATCCTTTACCTGCAATTACCCAGGACTGATAGACAGGATGCATGAGCAGACGTCTGATTCGGGCCTTAGAGGGATGAGAATGGCTGGAGATAGGCAACTGAAACCTCATGTCCCAACATGCCATGGTACCATTGCTTGTTCCTGGTGAGAGAAAGCTTGCTATAATCAGAAGGATAAATATACAGAGGTTTGACCATATCTTGTGCTCTATTCCTAGGGAGATGGACTCCAGCCTCAAGCATTAAAGGTCAGAACAATTCCCACAAATAGATCAGGAGGTTTTCCTCTCCTGTTTCAGAAAAGCATATACTAGGCAAATGAGATCAAGCAAGAGCTTGAGCTATAGTTACTGTAAAAGAAAACCAGAAGGGGAGAGAAAGGCTAACAAGAAACACAGGCTTACCGATACACAGCCAGCACTGGTGTATGTCAACAGCAAATGAAGTTATAAGGCCTAACTTCAAATCATGTTTTAGTGTCCAAGCATTGCTGCTAGATCGCAAATCCCATCCAACCAGAGATCCATTAACTGTACCATAAGCCAGTACTGACTGGGCTCCTGAATTAAAGTGATGCATATCTACCACACAGCCATCATCCTTCAGATCTAAGGACCTGGATTAAAAGAATAAATGAATTTAGAAATAGGTATGACTCCCTCTAAGATTAAGACTCCTTCCAATAGCTAATGCTGAACATTTTCCTCTTCATGTCACTTCTCAAGGCATCTGCCAGAAACAAATTTGTGATTTTAGTACAACAGATGCTTATGCTCTTTTAAGTCTCTCTGCCAATAGGATCTGTGAGCCTTCTACAAACTAGTAAAAGGCTGTCAGCAGCTCTTTGCAAACATAAACACAGCTCTACGCTCTGGGTCTCTCAGTTCTGCCCCTGGATCAGGGCAATCCCAAGCACAACTACAAGATGGGCAGAGAACGAACTGAAAGCAGCCCTGGGAAGGACCTGGGGGTGCTGGACAACGAGAAGCTCAACATGACCTGACAATGTGCGCTCGCAGCCTGAAAGCCAACTGTGTACTGGGTGTCATCAAAAGAAGGTTGAGAGTGGTTATCCTGCCCCTCTACTCTGCTCTTGTGAGACCCCATTTGGAGTACTGCATTCAGCTCTCAGGCTCCCAATACAGGGAGAATGTGGGACCTGTTGGAGCGAGTCCAGAGGAGGGCCATGAAGATGATCAGAGGGCTGCAGCACCTCTCCTATGAAGACAAGCTGAGAGATTTGGGGCTGCCTAACCTACAAAAGACAAGGCTCTGGTGAGATCTTATAGCAGCCTTCCAGTGCCTAAAGAAGGCCTACGAGAAATCCAGAAAAGGACTTTTTACAAGGGCATGTAATGATAAGGGGGAATGGCTTTAAACTGAAAGAGGGTAGATATAGATTAAACATTAAGAAGAAATTCTTTACTAAGAGGGTGGTGAGATACTGAACAGGTTGCCCAGAGGAGCTGTGGCTGCCCCATCCCTCGCAATGTTCAAGGCCAGGTTGGACACAGGGGCTTGGAGCAAGCTGCTCTACTGGAAGGCATCCCTGCCCATGGCTGGGCGTCAGAACTGGATGAGCTTTAAGGTTCCTTCTAACACAAACCAGCCTGTGATTCTGTAATTCATGCTCCATGTTTATCAGATATTCATCTACCCAGTGTTTACAGGCAGGAACATCCCTGATCATGTTACACTGCCAGCACTGTCATCAATCACCTACTGTCTCTGCAAATGGACACTTTCTTCAGGCAGAAATACAGTGTGTACCAAAAGGGAAAATATGGTTTGTAGTTTCCACCTCCATTGTATTTGGTTTACTTAATTTCTGTACTTAATCCCAAATAGGAGAGGACATTTAAGACAGATACCTTTTACTTTGGACAAAAGAAGTCTTTGAGATGGCTGCTAGATTTGCTGGGGCCCGGACATGTCCCTCATCAATATGGAAGACTAAGCTGCTGAATCACTGCCAAATACTCAAAAACTGCCCATATGAAGAGAGGTTAAGAAAGAATTAAACCATCCCCAAAGCCTCCTCACCCTACTTGGTATCCCATCCCCCATATCTTTGCCACCTTACTCACACTAAGAGCCTGGGAGAAAAAAATACATGTTCTACATTTGTAAACATTTATCCAATGACCTGTTAAAGAACTCCCAAAATCACTTCATAAGTATTAACATAGCAACAGAGGAGGCAAGAAACTACCAATCCCAATGCATAAATAAAAGAACTTGAGGACTGATTGTTTTAGGCTCAAAAGTCCAGTGACATAGGAGGCACCAATAACCTACAGTTATGAATCCTCAGTCCTGCACGGTTTCCTTTCAACACTTCTGTTTGAAGCAGGATAAGATCATGGATTACAGCCTTCCAGTACAGCCTGGGCCTCAGCCAGCAGGAAGCCTTGAGCAAATCAAGGGATCTAATCAAGGAATATAGTAACAGCTTGAGCTCTGCAGTGAGACTTAACTGCTCTAAGTACGTACCTGCTTTGTATTGGATGAATTTTAGGAGATTTAGGGAGCTTTGAAGATTCAATACCAAGAAGCTGGATGGCACCATTATCTGAAGCTATAGCCAAGTAATGGGATCCTTGGCAGAATGTAAGTGTCTTTATGTGTCCTCCAATCCTAGAGTATGTCAAAATTGATCTAAACAGTACAGAGAGAGAGAGAGAGGGTGAAGGGAGGAGGAAAAAAGAAGGAAAAAAAGGCATTTTTTGTTGGCACTTAAAAAATTCACTTCTCTCAAATGCCTACTTAAAACCAATGGTTGATTATTTTCAGTGAACCATTACATTCTGGTAATGCAATAACATTTTCTGAGTGAAAATAACACTTTTTTTACACAACATTTTCTAAGTGTTCCAAAATAAGAAAGCAACAAAGCCTGTGCTGCCTCTGCAAGCTTAACTCTCTAACTTTAAGCCTCCAGGTTATGAGTCTCTAGGTGCAGAAGCACATGTCTGCCTACCAGTAAAATAAAAGTCTATCCTAGGGCTGTATCAAAGCAGCATACCACACCACCTGTGCTTCAACCAGCAATACAGCTTTCCTGCATCAAGTATCAGTGGATGAGACAGTTCAGCATAAAGCGAATTTGCTCAAAAAAAATCTTAGATGGCTTTAAACAGCAACACCAGAATATATTTATGCATGTATAGAAATGAGATAAAAAAGCCCATAATTACCACAGCTGCAATTGCATTTGCTAGTGATATTTTTTCTTTCATTAACTAATTGAAACCTAGTATTTTATGCCACGAAGAACATCAGTATAGATGGGATATCAGTATCTCCAGCACACTCACAAGTGATTCATATTTTCCTTCCCACTCTGCTTTATTTTGCACTCCTAAAACAGCAACGAGTTTTAAAGCTACCTGGTCGTAGTGGTTTTCCCTTCCATTTTTTGGCTGTTCCACACTTTCACTGTGCCATCATTCGAGCAAGTGGCAAAAATGGAGTGTTCATCAGAGACTCGAATACGGTTCACTGCAGATTTGTGTTCATGAAGATGAGCTACCAACAATCCTTTGGGACGCCATCCTACAGGGAAAAACAAAACCATGGAATTTGGTGTTGATTTCATAGCCTAATTAGGAACACGATTATCTCCCTGATCCCATCTACCAATAGTGGTATCAGAATATATGAAACCATGCAAAGACAGGCTGAGAAAGTTGGGGCTATTCAGCCTGGAGAAGAGAAGCTGCGTGGAGACCCCAGACAGTGGAAGCTGCTCTGATGGGGCCTACAAGGATTAGGAGAGGGATTTGGAGCTTCAAAATTTAAGTTGTGCCCATAGGAAGATGGCTGTGATTTAAAATTGTATGTTTTCTCCCACAGTGGCTGCCCTCATCAGCAAAACCTCGGTGTTGCTCCAGGGGAGGAACGAGAAGGAACGGTAACGCAACAACGTAGTACGAGAACACACACTTATGGGAGAGAACATACTTTTCTGTGTCTGGGCACTGTGTCACTGTCACACTGCTAGTGGGGACAGGCCTCTTTGTAAAGAAGGGCAGCTCAAACGGCCCACCTCAGTATGTGTGCCACTTGGTAAGAAAACCCAACCAAGAGGTTATAATACTCACAGGATGGCAGAAAAAAATCTGGAGCTATCCCAGGCAAAATACATTTGCACCTCCCAGCACAGCACTTCTTCCCTTGTCCAAACCAAGGGGAGGCTGTTGCAGGATGGCAAGTTATGTGCCAGATCTGCCATATACCTGGCTGCAAACAGAAAACTCACTCAAACAGAGCACACAACCTGGGCTTCAAACCAGTGGTTTGGGTCTGTTTCTGCAAGGTAAAGCTCTATGCTCCATGACCTCTTTCATAGATCATACATGTATTATGCCAAATGGGTGTTCTGCATAGTAGGCAAATTCCCTAATCCAGTAATTTCCCCTTTTCTTCATCTTTCAGGCTTTTGCTCAAGATGATGATGTTTTGACTCAAATTATACAGACATATTTTTTTGTATAGCCACCTGAGTGGCCTCTGATTTACCTGGAGGTGGCGGCTTGCTCTCCCACTCAGCATTCTCCATCATCTGTTTGGCAAGCCTCTCTGCATTACACTGCTCTCGCTTCTGCTGGATTAGCTGCTGAAGTTCTGTTTTGCAAGTGGTGATGCGTAACTGGTGTGCAGATGGGGACGCTGTACTGCTCAGCACCTGCATGGTCGGTTTCCTGGGCTGAACAACCACGCCATCAGATGCCTGTAAGAGGTAAGGACTTCAAAATATAACCCTTATATTCTACACACAGTTCTTGTTCTAAAGTTTACTGGGACACACTGAAATGGCAAATGCTTTTTTTCTCTTTAACTGAACCAACTAGCAATAAATTAGCATTAAAGAATTATTGTTCCATGAAAACAATTTAAAACAGTGGAGATTATTATTTATAGAAGAGCTTAACCATTCACTTACCCTACCCTGTTTGCCTAGTCTGTGCTGTATTCTATTTGTAGAAACTGTGCCACGCACACCTCTTACATGATTACAGAAGCAGGTATAGCTCTCAAGACAGAATTACAGGTTAGCTCTCAATTATTTCTTTATATTGGGATTTAAAATGAAAGGTGTGAAGTATTTCCCCCTTAGTTCAGAGTGGACACTGAACTAAGCTAGAAGTTAATCTCCAACTAGAAATCAAGTAGGAAACAGAGTCCAGATGCCTCCACAGCCTGGAGGACTTCCAGCCCATCTTTCTGTAGCCAGTACTAAGTACTACAGGTATGGGATGTCTAAATGCAGCTACAATATGATACACCAGTTCTAAGTTAAAATCATGACATCTCTTCCTCACAGCACATATCAGGGCACGCAATTTGAGGGAAAGTCTTACCAGCTAGAACACCTCACTGAATGATCGACTAATTCACAAAGCCCCATCCCTTCTTGCAAAGCATCTACTTGTTAGTGAAGCTCTTCTATTCAAGTGACTAAACTCAATTCTGCCCTCCTCTCAATTCCTACTTTCAGAACTTGAAAGTCAGCTATTGCACTAGAGAAGACACCAGAGGATACCATGACCAGTGTCTAATAACTTCCAAACAAAAATGCCACATCCCACTTGGCTTTAAAACTACTGAATCACTTTAAGACGTGAAGATAGTGTTTTTCAGTAATACCTGGGGAGAGGATGATAAAGCAGTACAAATGCCAGCTGAGGACTCTGAACGAAGTGGCTTCCCAGCCTGGATGGCTTCAGGATCAGTTGCTTGCCCATGTCCTTTGGATATGGGCTGGGAGATGTTTGTGGGTTCCAGGGACCCAAACATGCTTTTCCATTCTTCATTTACATTTGAGTCTTGCTTCACGTGTTTTCTAGCTATATACAGGAGAGAGGAAGGAGGTGGAAGAAGAGAAAAAAGACCCCCAAATCCAAACATTATCACGACAACATTCACTCAGGCTGGTCAATACTTTCAGACTATGTGCAAGTCCAATATTGAGAGGCCTGTTTATTATTTTTTATGTAGGGAAGCCCCTACTGCTAGGTTAAATCAGCTGATACAGATATATGTTAGAGCTCATTGCTTCTTGAGAGAAAACAGCGCAGAAATGTAACCTTTGTAATTTACACTCTTTGCATGGGTCACTAGAGCCCTGCTTGTCACAACCTGCCAAACAAACAGTGCATACTACTACTGCAAATGCAAAGTAATTGAAATCTTCTCAGGGGCAAAACATGCCCATCTTTCACCACCTCACATTTCAAACAGCAGCAGTAATTTTCTTATTGCAAACCCAGTTAAGGGTGGTGATAATTATGTAGGCTGAATTACTGAGAACACTTGCTGAGTAAATTAAAGACTTAATTTCTCTGACCCTGAAAGAAAGGCTGTACTTCAGATAGACCACAAAATACACCAACCACGTTTGTCATCAGGCTCCTGCTTTGTTTTAACAAGATCCACTTGTCTCCCAGTTATTCCCAGAGCTGACAAGTCAATCACCCCTTTCTGACTGCTGTCATGCAGATGGCTCTGGTCCACTATATTTGCTTTTGCTTTATTTGACTTTAACATGAAGTCTTTCAGTGCTAACAGTTTGTCTTCTTCCTCCTCAGTCATCCCCTACAAAATAAAAGAAATATTATTTACTTTTGAACAAGAACATGCATCAAGGCATAAAGATGTAAGAAGCAGTAGCATTAATTTCTGGCTCAGAAATGGAAGGAGAGAGCACACTTCAGGATCAGAACCTCAGCTTGAGAGTCCCTCACAGCAACAGTGGCAAGGTTTGGGTCTGTGGAGACGTCCAGAGCATCCAAGTGTCTCAAGCCTGACTTTCAAAGTATGTAACGAAAAACATTACTTGTGAAAGAAGCTTCTTCAAAAGCTGTGCAATGGCAGGGTCCTCGGGGGGTGGGCAGTCAGGAAGAACACCATTCCTCTTCTTCTGACGCATATGAAGGTGTCGGAAGAGGCTTGTGATATCCTTTGATCTTAAGACATAATCAAATATGGAACGGCTGACAGGCTCTTTAAGTACACTTAGCAGGACTATTTCTTTATCTATCTGCAATACAAAAAGAAAGATCAGTCAACGTGGAGGAGGATGACATCCACATAAACATGAAGAAACCTAGCAGTAAACGCTCAACTTCATGTCCATAGTGTTTGCACATTTTCTGCTACCCTGAAAGTCAATAACTGGACAACTGCAAATATGATGCAAAAATTAATCTCTTCCCCTGAATGCACGTTCTACAAATCAGTTTCCAGCTCAGTCCTGGAGAGATGGTTTCAAACTTACAGCAAGAAAAAATATCACATAGGACTTCAAAATCATTGCAGATCATTGTGTAAATAATCTAGACCCAATTCCTCTCCTTTCTTGAAAGTAAGATCCATGTTGGTCACATCCCGTTTTCTCCATTCTTTTTCCCTCTTCTCCCAGCAGTCTCAGAATGGTAACTTGGTATTGCTAGATGGCATTAAAAATTCTGCTACAAGTACATATTTCAAACTGTCTTTCTTTGGCCTATTTACACTCTAAAAATGCCAACTAGAAGAGCTCCTCCCCTGTGTCAGTCAGATTACCAGCTTTCCTCCTTTGTATACAATGGAATAAGGATGCACAGGCATGCAATTAAGTAATATTCAAAAGCATACTGGGACATTAATAAACAATCATAAGAAACTGATGAGTTACGGCATAATTTAGAATCATTAATTAGGGCAGTTCCTTACTCCTAAAGACTGTTCATTACTGTTGAAACAGAAAAAAGACCCGAACGAGTTTCTATTCTCCCAGGTGGCAAATCAGTGCCTGTTTGTGTCCCTAAAATCATAGAATAGTTGGGGTTGGAAAGGACCTTAAGCTCATCCAGTTCCAACCCCCCTGCCGTGGGCAGAGACACCTCCCACTAAACCATGCAACCCGAGGCTCTGTCCAGCCTGGCCTTGAACACCACCAGGGATGGAGCATTCACAACTTCCCTGGGCAACCCATTCCAGTGC
>JAOEHX010027112.1:8649-34340 GCA_025448015.1 Bolborhynchus lineola | reverse complement strand
TGCCTGGGATTGCTCTGATCCAGGTGTAGGACCTTGCACTTGGCATGGTTAAACTTCATCAGGTTGGCATCAGCCCATCTCACAAGCGTGTCAAAGTCCCTCTGGATGGCTTTCCTTCCCTCCAGTGTATCAACCGAACCACACAGCTTGGTGTCATCAGCTGCTGAGGGCACACTCAGATCTGAAGGGGTTTTGGAGTACACAGGAAGTGAGTACTGATTTCAGGATGACTTTAAATATTTGCATACCCTGAGGTAAATCAGTATCACTCTGTCTTCTATGTGAAATATAACAATTCCATAAGCAAACTTTTTGAGCTTCACCTATGCATTACAACTACTGTGTGAGGCAGAAAGTGAAAACTATACCTAGGAAGGATAATTCAATCTGTTCTGTCTGCAGTCTGTTCTACCAATTCCAGTCCAAAGGATAAATAAAACCTTAAATACCTCATCTAGTCCCAGTATGGTTGAAGAGGGCATCAACTTCCTTATTAACAAAGTTAGTCAGGGTACAGAGCCAACTTTATTCTCCCTACAGGGTCCTGAAAGAGGGTGGCAGCTGGCAGTGCAGTCCAGCCAACTCTCTATCACAAGTTAGAGAAGGAAAATTCCTATCAGGTCATCCAGCGAGTCTCGGAGTTCCTGCAGGATGGCTCCCTACAGCAAACTGAAGGGCTGTGCTCCAATTAGCATGGACCCTTTTGATGCTAGCCAGCCTGCAAAGCCATATGGCAGCTTTTCCTTGGCATTTTGGGCCTGGGTACCTGGTGCAGACCACAGTATTTGTAATGCTCTGGTAAATGACTCTCAAGCTTTATTCCAAATGCTCTAGCCTCTCCCTGAACTGCAGTGTAACTAGATCCAACCATCCTTCTGAACTCCACAGGGAAGAGATGCAGATAATACTTCTGCAAAATACATAATCAGGAAAACAACATATAAAACATACTATAGGTGTAATATATGTATAGACAAATACTCATTTCCTACTGCTCTCAGTGCATAGTTATTAATGGGTTCAGATGATAAATCAGTCTGAATTGCAAAAAGTAGCCACAGTAACCATTAACAGCTTCCTCTGACTTCAATAAAAGATACTGGAGCACTCAGAACAGGACTGAAAGCTAAAGTAATATTTCACTTGGATGAATTTCTGTGTTTCAGATCTAGCAAACTGCATTTGAAGTTATTTTCACTAATAACATAAAATCGCAATGTCTGTTATGATATAATTTTTCATCGCCCTTTTCTATTACAATACTGCAGAATTCAACACTACACAGAATGCCACCTCATTATACAATAGTGGTATATATCAGTTTGACTAACACAGCCAATAATTGCTAAATATTTGATTTTGCAGAGAGCAATCCAGTACTGTGATGGATGTAAAATCTTTGCAATAATATGCTAGGTTGGACAGGCCTCTTTGTGCTATGTCCTCTAGACAACCCACTCCAAATCACACCTTCCAAGGGTCTCTGGAGTGCAAGCGAGCAGTTCACTGCCTCTCTTCCTCTAATCTTGTTAGAAAGTAACCATGCCACTTGGAGAATGATCTTTGGAATTAACAGACTAGAACCAGGACAAGATGG
This sequence comes from Bolborhynchus lineola, assembly GCA_025448015.1. Classification (NCBI taxonomy): domain Eukaryota; kingdom Metazoa; phylum Chordata; class Aves; order Psittaciformes; family Psittacidae; genus Bolborhynchus; species Bolborhynchus lineola. The sequence continues at coordinate 32,743 of JAOEHX010027112.1, read as the reverse complement.
GATCAAGCAATCAGCATTTTCCAGCTCTCAAGGGGAAGAGAAAAAACAAACAGTTTGCCCTTTAAATCAGCTAATCTCTCCTTCCTCTTGGACTCAGGGAAGAAGATCAGCCCAATAATCTAAGAGCTAGTCCTGTTCTCTCACCCACCCCTTCCCAGCTAAAGACTCAGGCCTCTTGCTGTTAAAAATAGTCTAAAACCCATCAAATTATTCCATCACGTTGTGACATATTCATCATTGCAAAGCTAGAATAATTCTTATTTCAAAAGACAGCTGGGATTTTGTACTAGGAAAACAGGTAAACAGATATAAATTGTTTTCTAAACAAAGAGCCAGATCCCCCAAGCAGTATTAGGAGATTCAGTTCACATTTCTACAGCTGTGCTTCAAGGTGTCGCAAGTAAGAATTTAGGCTCAAAACCTTTTCTTTTAGCTTTTGCCTTCTAGGGAAAATTCCTTGTTGAACCAAGCAAGCAAGGAGATAATTAAGTCATTTGCCTAGAGCTGGACAAGAGACCACCTTCCTCACCCTTCTTACTGCCAGAGCAGAGTAGGTCAGTTTCAGCAACTTCAGTATTTCTTCAAAGGAAATGAATGTTTAGCTTATATAAAGCAAAATTCATAGGTATTCTTGCACAGCATTGCCATCATGGCTTTCATTTGCAAACAACTGAAAATTAGGTTAACATTTAAACATTCCTGCTTTGCTTGGCAGATAAAACAAACATGACAAAATATACACTCTAATTTTAGACATATCCAGGTCTGACATATGCCGATACTGACACACGCCATTTTCCTGAGTCACCAACATGTGGCATACTGCTGCTCTGGCTTTCACACATGGAGGTTGAGGGATGATGGAATGCGTCTGCTGGTGGCAGTAATAGTCTGGTACCCTTAGCAACATTTGGCGAACCGTGAACCTTTGCTTACATCAGGCCAGATCAATACAGCCATTATCAAGGGACATAAACAGAATAAAACACCGTCTCTATTGCATGAGTTAACTGCAGCAAGAGAAGAACATCCAGCTCCTGAAGGGCAGACTCGCCAACCAAGCAAAGGCAATAATGTTTCCATAGACTACAAGTCATTGGGGAGGATTAAATCTACTCCTGCTGAGATTTAATTCTGCAGCGAGTACCCTTTCTGGGAGAAGCCATAAACCACCACAAATTCCCCAGCAGAAGACCACTATGAAGATGAAGGCAGTATATTTTCAAAAAATACAAAACAATAGATTAGCTGAACTCAGAACAGAAAAAGATTTTTCTTGATGTACATCTCAGTAAACAACCTTTAAAGAGCACTTTGCTAATGGGGTCTTTTCAGAGGTGGCTACAATTCAGTAGGTCATAAACTGATTCCTCACTTGCCTTTAAACTTTGGAACTTTGAATTTAAGATATAATGAGACAGGACTGGATTCTATTTCAGAAGCTGCTTTTCAATTCAAACCTAAATGCAAGATATTCTGACAGTTAGAAAATAATCTTTTAGGGGAGAGTCCATAAATAAAAACATTTAAAGCAACAACCTACTTAACAGAATAAAATGGTAACATTTATAGCATTACCTTTTCTGCTGTGTTATTGAGAAAAAGCATAAAAAACACAGCTCCACCCCCCCATCAAATTCTACACATCAACACATTAAAACAGTAAACCAGACCAAAATACCATGATGAAGGAGGGACAAAAGCTGTACTCACTTTACAATCTTTGCATGCAAATTATTTTGCTCCCTTTCCAGCAATATTAAGTACATCATTCACTTTTCCTCCCTGCTACAAACTCTCTATGGTGTGTGCTCATCTTCACTTAGATGCTGCTGTTTATGCTCAGGCAACCCTCTCTTTCTGCCACACATATGTTTATGTGAACCAAGGGTTACCAGTCCTCATAATGTCATCTTTCCTCCTCTTCCTACAATGTTTTGAGAAACTGAAATAATTATCAGCATTGTTCCTAAGGAAGTCACAATGGAACATGAGCAATCCCAACAGAATTGAAGGAAGCAGCTCACATTGGAGTACCCCTAGCTTTCTGTACACTCAGGTGAACTTACTGCATGAAGTATGTTCAGATTCTGCAGCTCAGGCCATCAAAGTGACCCAAATCAGTAATCCTGCTCTACATTGCGGTTTCTATATGTCACTTCCCAGAAGGCAGATACACTGAAAAGGAAATAATTTGTTACAAAAAATAAGAGGAAAAAACATATATTTTTTTTTTTTTTTTAAAAAAAAAAGATCTTAACAACCTTACCAGCACAGGGATGGGTTTTTGAAGATATTTGGACAAAGATTTGATATTCCAGATGCTCTCGTAAGATAAACTCTCTAAGCTCTTTTAGATCAGTCATTCTCTCTAACAGCTAAGGCACCAGAAGTTGAGGAACCTCAGACTTTGATGCCCATTTAGGAAAACCAGGATGGATGATATTTAGTACTGTGTAAGTCAGACTAGATTATCACAGTGATTCAGGTCTGGCTTTAAAAACCTATTGATTCACTGGTGTCAGCACTGCAGAAGACAGCAAGTAGAAGTGTTCAAAATACTTATATAAGATGGGAACTATTGTTAACTTTGATGCTGTAAAATTCCAGCATCACAATGTATCTCCTGACAAAAACCAAATTAAACTTCTGCTAATTAATACATCCATTTTAATTGGATTTTTCACAAGGCACATAATAAACAGATTGTAGAAAGACGACTAAACTCATCCACATAGGAAACAACAATCTATCATGCTAATTCTGACTTGAAATAGTCTGAGGAACTTTTCCAGCTGTTTTGCATAGTATTCTTCTGGGTTTGGGATAGTTTCTAAGCATATACTAGTGAAGATAGTCAGCAGAAAAGCTTTAACAAGAATAAGAATTCAGTCTTGTTCCATTGCAGCTTGAGTAACACTATGAATAGTTCACATACATCATGAAAACCAGCCATGAAATATAAGAACTTGCAGCCATCCAGAGACTGATTAATGATTCAAATAAGCAATCTCTTTGCATAATAGCACTTAGGGAACATTATAGACACAGACCGCATTCAACAGCTTAAACTGGGCTCTAGATCAAGAAAACATATGCAAAACTGCAGGGTTGCTGCCTGCAAAATCCAGCTAGCAATGCTACCAGCATTAAGCTGGTTTTGATGCCTATGAGTCTAAAAGTGTAGTATTTAAGGTTTAAGAAAAATAATAACTGGAAGCATCTCTGCTTCATTATAATTCTTACAGAATGAGTTTTCAAAAAGGCAAAGATCCTGGCAACTTGAAATCGCAAAGGTATCTTTTATACTTTTCAAAAGAGAAACAGTATTGTTAAGCTCTAGTCATCCACTCTGTAACTAAAGCCTATCTGCCTAAAATACCCCCATTGCATCCACAGGTTACTATACTCTTCTTTAAGTTTTTAGGCAGCTGCTGTGGTTCTTCTCACAGGATTCCTGTTCTCAGGCCCAGGCTCTGGATGACACAGTAAAACAGGCACAAAATAAAAATAAGCAGTAGAGAATCCTATCTACTGGATTATTTGGGATTACTGTTTTGGAATGAGATATGCCAAGAAATGAAGGGACTTAGCCTATACCTTTGTGTATTGTCACAAAGGCAATATAATGGCTTCCACTGAGAATAATGCTCTTCTATCTAGGGAAATCATACAGTTTGTGGACTTTCCTCTTCCTATTAAAAATACAGTTTTACTTCTTTTTTTTGCCAATGTAATGATATTGCATGGCGCTGCATACTACCTCCACCAAGGTTCAGATAGCCTCGAGCACCATAATTACAAGAATGCAGATGTACATAGGATAATCAGAAGGGAAGAACAGAGCTTTCTTTTATGCAGAGCAACTACTACTGTTTGTCCATAAAACTGATAATGCCAACCCAGCTGTTGTACAGCTACCCCCTTCTACTTTATTCTGGGAATAGCGCAAGAGACTGTCAGAGGGCAGGAGCATAAGCCATGTTCTTTGCCATGAAGGAACTTGTATAAAAGCAGTCACACAGAGATCCCTGGATGTGGGCAGCACAGGTTGTTTAAGAAAACAATGCAAGCAAAAGCACAAATATGAACAATGCTTCCTCAAGTAATAGCAAACCTATTTTTGGCAGCTTCTAGAGCTCCCAGTTAGGGGAACAGTATTAATCGACTTTGATTAATTCTTCTTTCTGTGTTTTTGATAACTTCCATATATTTGACACTTTTTAGGAAAAAAATAATTTAGTCCTTCTCAGATATCTCTCTTCCAAGCCAAAAGGCCTACACTATATAATTTTTTTGTCATACACAAATAATTTCAAACTTCTTGTCTTCTTTCCTCTTTACTTTTCCCTAGAAAATCCTTATTGCATTATTTCTGAGAGAAGGTTGTCTTTTCCCAAGGTGCAGGTAAACATGAAGTAGCAGAATGATGAATTTAACATGGTCTTTGTCTTCATGAGCACAGCTGATCACTGATAGGGGTATCCTGAAGCTGTCTCATGAGCTTTTTTCACAAGTGCTATTATATCACTAACTGGCACTGGACTTTGTATTGCCTACTTCTTTGGCTTGATTTTCCTTCCTTTTCATCACAAAGAGAAATAAATGGGTTTGCACTTATTAACGCTGGACTTAATCTGCCACTTTACGATACAGTATCATAAGATCTTTCTGTGATGCATCTTTGACTGCATCAAGACACTGTGTACCGTCAGAAAAATCTATTCCTTCTTTTTTTTTTCCTGAATAATTTATGAATATTTTGAATAATCCCCCACAAACCACATATGTAACTTGCACCCGATGTGAAAACTCACTTTTAAAACTCATTTTCAGCTTCATCTGTCTTTAATGCCAAGGAAGGTTGCCCATATCATCCAGTGGTAGCTTGGGTTCTTAATTTCTTTCAAATCATTTGGTCAACAGCTGTGCCAAAGCTTTTCAGAAATTCAAAATATGCAGCAGGTAGTGGATTGCCTTTATCTCCATGCTTGTAAATTCCCCCCAAAAAAGGTGGTGTACGAGGTACAAATTCCTCTTCCGAAATGACACATACCATTAAACCACTGTTATACATGTTATCTGACTTGTCCTTTATAGAAAGCAGCCCTAATTTTGGAATTCCCTTTAGGCTCCTTACAATGAATACCAAAGCAAATAATTCATTTAGCTTTTCTGCAAAGACCTTATTTTCCTTGAGCACTTCTTTTACATCTTCATCATCTATCAACCTTATAGACCTCCAGGCAGGCTTCTTGCCTCTGATGTGTTTGAAAAAGTTTTCATTATTAGTTTTTATGCCTTTAGCAAGTTATTCTTCAAATTGTTTTTGTCCTCTATTATTATGTTTTTTTGCATTTAACTTGCCAGAGTGTACTGGGGTTTTTTTCCACAGTTCATTTGGGCAGGACTTCAGAGGGTGTCCTTTAATGCTAATGACCTTCTTCGGTCTAATAATCCCCTTTGCTACCTTCTCATGCAACCTTTTATAAAGTTGTGAATTTTTTCATATAGGTGAGATACACTTAGTAATAGTGCTTACTGATGGCAAGACTGCAAAGGTGCATTCCTACAAAGGTGATTTTATATATCTGCCATGTCACCTGAAAGTGTTATTTTGTTCTGCTTTGCCCTTTTAGCTACTGCTTTTAGCTTTCTTTTCCATTTTATGTTCGTCCCCATTCAGAAGTGTGTGCCAATCTAAGGACTTTTTGGCTTTTGCACTCCACCAGGAACGATGAATTTGAGCGTGTTTACAGAATGATCCTTTGAGAGGTACATCTTCGATCAAGGCTTAATCCTTGTTCAGGGATAAAAAAATTGCCTCTTTGCTTTTGGATTCTTTGATTTCTTGCTTCAGGAAGATGCCATTTTTAAAGTGTGTAAACATAGCTTCTACATTACATTAAATGATGACAATCAGTTCCCATTATTACATTCTGAGTCCTCACTGCTTCTTTTGCAATTCTGAGCATATTATAAAGCTTAATGTTACTATCCCACATTCTGGCATGAGATTCTAAGATTGTTCAGTATTTGCTGATATGATTTCACTCCCTGCCTTTTTTCTTTCCTTTTCCCTCCCTTTTTTTGCTTCTGAGCTTTATTTTAACCATAATGCCACTCCTCCACTGGCTTGATTTCCTCTACTATTCGTGGGTAATTTTACACTGCTATTCCAGTGCTCCCTGATTGAGATGCTATTATGTCAATATCCTCATTTAACATCAGCATTTCACTTTTCCCATCTTCATTGCATACACTTGGCTAATTGTCCACGGGCTGGGTAAGCCTCTATTACAGCTATCGTGAGCCAGTAGAATAGCATGAACAGACATAGTTAGGTCAAACACTTGGCCAGCTGTCTGTAAATCATCTTTGAATACTAAGAGCTCTTTTGTATTACATAAAAAAGGCCTGGCAGTGACTTTGCCCCTGTGTCTTAAAAGGCAAATGCAATCCCAGGCGGAAAATTGAGCTATGTGAACAAAGGGCATGTTTGCAATGCTGTCTGAAGTAGGGAAAATCAGCTCATTCCAGGCATTTCCACTTGCATCCTGTGAGAAACCCCATCCCTAAGAGGCCATGGCAAGAGCCAGCTGGAATTGACCACTGTATCGCTCAGGAGCTCATTCTCCTCAGCGCTCAACAGTTCAAATGTAACCACTGAGTGAAGCAGACTTGTCACTGACCTTGGCTCTGACTCAGTTTTTAAAGCACTTGGGGAAAAAACAGAAGTGAAAAGGGAATTTTCCATAAGTGGGTAAAAAACCTCTCAAACCCTGTGTCTCACTGAAAAACAGAGAAGGGGAGGAGAAACACAAAACCAGAATTACTGAGGAGGAGCTTAAACATATGTCTCAGGCTCAAGGAAGCTCTCAACACAGCACTGGATGTGTCAGCCACTCCCTGATTTAATGCTGCTTAAACAAAATACAAGCCCATCTCTCCAAAGCAGATACTAAAAGAGGAATTTGATAAAATCACAGCTGTAAGAATCACAGAAAGCAGAAAGAAGATGCAAGAGAGCGAAGAAAGAAACCATACTGAACCTCTCTTGTACACTCAGAACAAGAAAATATGTGTGCATTATACAAAGGGAATGTTTTCCTCAACTGACACGAGGTAAATTCTTTGAAGATATGGCTCTGATTCATCAGCAGGGTGCTGGCAGATGCCTCTAGAAAAATAGAGAACATGACTGCACATCCTCAAAACACTATTTTAGGAGACACTATTTCCTCAGAGGGATATTTGAATTGTGTTCAGCCCCCCAGGCATGTCCCAGGAAAATACAGTCATGTTTTGATGGTAGAGAGGGCACTAAAGCTTTGATGGATAATATTTTGATCCAAGGTAAAAGAGAGGGGCTTGACTAAAGGCCCTAAAGAGCTGTGGAAAGAGACAAAACTGCTAAGCTAAAACTAAGAAAGCAACAATATAAGTCCTATGTAATAGCAATAAAACACAAGGAAGAAAAGATAAGGTGCACAGTAGATCACTGCAAAGTGGAGGTCATAACTAACATGTCTGCCTTGAACAAAAACCAGCAGAACAAAGATTTCTCAGAATGGGAGGCTACAGGGGAAATAAACCATGTGTCTCTGATTTAGATGTTTAGAACAGCAACCTGCAAATGCTACTGCACACAAATAGTCCCAATCATGAAATGCAAACGCATTTGAGAAACCGGAGGAGTTAACTAAAGGGCTACTTATCTAGAGATATGATGGTGAACCACACACTATTTGTCCACAGGGCTTTAAACAGACTCCAAGGTCAATGGATAAGAACATCTTAGAAGTGCCAGGTACAAACACTAATCATCATCACATTGAAACAAAGCAGATTTTGGCTTTAGTCTCTGGGATTGAAATGTTTCATTCTTCTTTAGGAGATTAATTTATTTTAAACTGTTCCTATTCTATACAAACATTACTAAATGGGGATAGCAAAAGGCCCTAACCAACCAGCCAAAGAAACCACACCCTGTCTCAGAGATCCACCACTATGGTGATATGATTAACACATTAAATACAGAGAGAAATTTGGTAGCTGTAGGCACATTTCCTGAAGAGCCTAGAATATGTGACAAAAGTATAATGGAGCATCATCCAGAGCTAGATTATGAGCATATCAATGTGACCAAAACAAAACCAAAAGCCTCTCTAGATGAAATATGGCTTATAATTCCCAAGTTATAAATTTGCCTTTGCAAAAAATAAGGCTATTAACATAGGGTGACCTGAACAGCTCATCCATTCCATGACTATCACTTTAAGAAGGAGTTAACAGTTTCAGGTGGGACTTCATCTGTGTCAATGATTTCTAAGATGTTACCAGAGAAATTCTAAATTCACTTTTATTTACAGATTTTTACACATGAAGATACACATGTGGGCAGTTTACATGTTGAAACCTGAAGGGATAAAGATCATAGATTAACTGGAGATAAGAAGGAAATCTGTAGAGGTTACTAAGTGTATTTGACTTCTTCAAACTGAAATTAAGTCTATCTAAACCTTTTCCAATAAATACCTGTCATAAAAGCCTCCAGTGGTAAAGATTCAGCATCTTCTGCAAATAATCTACTCTAGTGTCAAATTAGCTCTGCGGCTAGCAAGTTTCTTATAATGTTTTGTGTGTTTAAAGGACTATGGAAAGAAGCAACTGACATCAGAAGCTGCTTTACCTATCAGAAAAATAGAACATGGTAGTGGATCATGAAATAATGTTTACTCCAGAGCAAGCTGGAAGTAGATTTCTTAAAACTGAGTGAAAGAAACACAGGAATTCTGAACTGTTATTCCCACTTCCATGAGGTTGCTGATCAGAAAATGCCACAGCTAACAAACTGATCCTGCACATCACATTTCTTTCTTTCAGCAGATACCAAATGTATTCATATTAAACAATGAGAAGAATTGGAAACACTTTTTACCAGTCTACATGAAATATAACGCTAGCTAGAACATAACTAACTCATAGTATGCTAGCCCAACATTAAGGTGGGGAATAGCAGGTGCTTAGGATTTTGATTCTAAGCAAAAACTGCAGAATCAGACACTGATCAGTACATCACATTAAATTACATCCTAGCACCAGTGAAAGAAATGTTGCCCTTACTACTGTTTTGCTCAACAGTAAACTGAAATAAGAATTATATTTGCAATACAAAAAAGTTACACTTCAGTCAACAGGGACTTGCAAGATAGAAGTGATACAGGGTATTTCTACAGTGTCAACAAACTGGCATAAACACAAACATTACCATAGAAAGCAGCCAAAGGGTTATCATAGTTGAACACGAACTGCATAAGAAGAGGTAAAATCTCTTCCAATTTCAGGAGGAGAGAAATAAGAGGCAGCATGTTGGCCATTTTGCTTGAGAAGAACTCAGAATAACATGTACTATATTAGGTTGAGAATTATTGGCAGAATGTGATGCCTGATGATAGCTGTTTTGATGTCTGAGTGAAAACCATCAGGTACAAATGACAGCTCAGGATATCTAAGGGACTATCTGAACATCACTTCCTAGTAGGTTGTTAAAATTCAATATTGCACTAACAATGATTATTCATTACAATTGTATTGTTTAGCTGGGGAAGGAAGTCTAAGAGCTCTGCTAGCAGCAAAATGGAGCCAGGTAGTGTGTTATGCTACAGAGCTCATTACCCTATGTTAATCTCTTATGACTCCATATACCAGATGATGCAGACCTCAGCTGATTTGTTTGGCTCTGTGTGATTTCTGAGCAACACCAAACCCCAACCCACAGCCTTTCCAAACGTTTATTAGCATCCAAACTGGCTTCAGCTGGAATGAGAATCAGCTTATAATTTTCCAGAGAAATATATTCCACTCTGCTGCTCCAATTTATAACAGAAGCAGGGGAGATGATGAGGGAAAAGAATTTTTGAACAGAAAACAATTGCTTCCAGTCATTCAAACATTAGATTAGATAATACTACTTGTGGGCTTACAGAGAAAGCCTAAGTGTACAACTGTGATGTGAAACCCCTGCAAAATCTGTCACTATACTTTATTTGCCAACTACCCAGTATCACACTGATGATAATACTAATAGCATCATTTCACCAGATGAGTAGAAGTAGAGCCTTTAAGATTGACACAATTTGCAGGACTGACAACAATCAAATTTATGTCATGTTCCAGCCAAGTCCGTGCATCTCGGAGACCAGCTGCATTTTTCTTAATGTGGAGTTATCTGGTGAAGGATGTAGCAGTGCCAAAGGCAGAGATGAGGGGAGGTCATGAGAGCAATGATGCTATTAGGGACAGTGGCAAGCTGTAAAATATCAGACACAGGTTTCTAAATTTTCATTTTGTGACCTAGTTTTCTGAGAACCTGGAAAACTTTCCTCAAAATATGTCAGTATTTATAATTAGGGATACTAGAAAAACAAAAAACCTGGTTTCCATCACTACAAAAGTTCATGATAGTGAAGAAAGTAGGGGGTTGTATGTGCAGCCCATGGGGCACTCCCACAGTGCCACATTTTGAATATGGCTCATACACTGTCAAAGCTTCTGTCCTTGACTGTACACACCGGATGCTGCACTGAAGAAAAGAAGTAGGTTGAAGAACAGCATTGACAGTAGACAGTCTAAACACTGTCTGAGGACAACAACAGTCAGTCAGAATAACACGCAAAAGGGAAATGACTGCTACAGATTGTCAGGGATGAAATGTGTTTCCTTTCAACTGGCTACACGAACCTGCTCCACACACCAATCGACATTTAACTTCACCTGTCTTATGGTATCCAGGTTTATCAGCAGAGAAAGCAAGAAGCTAGAACTCAGAGATCAGCTCAGGTCATTTCTCCAGTCAAAGCTATTACTACTGTCTTTCTGCAGGAGTGAAGGTGCATAATGTACTCAGGGAAGACAACTCTAGTGAAGGATTATCGTCTGCCTCTAAAGGGTATATAGAGAGATGATAACAGGACTGGAAAAGTGTATGTCCAATACATTTGGAAGAAAGTAGAAATTTTCTCTTTATGAAAACGAATGTAGTAATCTGCCACAGAATCTAGAATTACATTGATTTATTAGACAAATTTTAATTCATCTATAGTCTTAATGCTTGCATACCCAAGCCTGCCTGGATCAAGACCAAGGACTTCTCAGAGACAGGAAAATTGCAGAATCATGGAATGGTTTAGATTGGAAAGGACCTGAAGATGATCCAGCTCCAGGCCCCCTGCCATGGGCAGGGACACCTTCCACTGGACTAGGTTGATCAAAACCCCATCCAACCTGGCCTGTTGGAAACATATGCTTTTGTTCAAGTCTAAGCCTACACATGGGATCTTAAAACACCTTCTCAAAAACTTAAAAGGTGTCATTCAGCCCTAAATATCTCCCTCAAACCTTCAGTATTGTGTTTACTCATCCTTCCTTATTATAAAATCTGTTGTCAGCTGATACTCACAGAGCCCACAGGCAGTGTCTCTCTCTCCCTCACACCAGGGCACAGCACTAGCAGATTGTCATCCTCGATCAGTTAATTCATCAGTTCTTGTGGCAGATGTCTGTGTGGTAGATCTAGAGGTTCCAGCCCAGCAGATGACTCAGATTTCAGCATGCTGGGACTTTGTTTCAATTGTATGTTTTGCTTTGATTCAAAACTTTCACCCAGAAGAGTAATGAAAGTATGCAAAAGCTGCAACATCAAGCATTCAAAAGGAAGGAATGGAAACAGAAAAGTTGCTTATGCAGAAATAATTTTAAACTTTAGTATATGTGTGCATGAAAAAGAAGATGACAATAAATAAGCACACCCCAGGTGAGTGGCTTTTTGTTTTCTTTTTGACCGGGTCTTCAGGTCACTCAGGACACAAAGGTGAACACTGTCTAATATAAGAATCATTTGCATGTAGGATTCCAGCCTCAATGACAACAGGGCATGGGAAATAGGCAGAATAAAAGAAAGATGGAAGCAAGGAGACAAAGTAGAGTGTTGCAAAAAGAGTGCCTGGCAGCACTGCATCCCATCTCTGCAATTTCATTTCAGGGGGCAAATAACTTAAAACAGATTCTTCCCAAGTGATCATTCACTGCCTATTCCTTGTCTTCTAGGTCCTAAGAGCTCCACATGACAGAAATAGCCTATCCCAATCTTCCTTGGGAAAGGAAGGGGTGGAAATGAGACAGCGAATGTATCAAACCCTAGTGAATAACATGAAAAAAATGTGATCCCAGGCATCTTAAATAATCTATGTAAAATTAGTAGGTAGCTATGATTATCACTGTCTCTGCCTCTGTTTTACTATCCATACAATGATAACATATTTGTCTCTCACAGGGGTGTCCTCCCCCCAAATAATTAATTAACACTTCAGAAATACTCCCAGGGTATAGCACTGAGCAAAACAGAAAAACCCATGAGATTAACAATTCTATCCTCAGAGCAGGATCTGAATAGCGCACAGTAAATACAGGACAGGGCTGCACAATGAATACTGAAGCTAAAACAAAACGCTGAATAGCTGCTTATTATGTGAAAGTTTTCCATTTGGAGAACTCGGAGAATAACATGAGCCCCTATGATTAAAGACCATACCACAATGCACATACTCGAGGAGGCTGAGCTGGCAGTGAGGACACTACCTAAATTCACTCATTAAATCTGTTTTAAAGAGTGTGTTTGCTTGTTGCAAATAGTACAGAATGGCCACACGAAACCTGTCCAACAATCAAGTAGTTATGTTGCTCTCTGTCTCTGAGGCTTCATGTTATCTCAGAGACAAGGACTCTTTGATCTCTGTAGACCGTCCATATCCTGAGCTTGCCAGTGCTGAGCACTTTATCCCCAGTCCAAAACATTCAAGCACCTGCTGAACCATAAACACACGAGGAACACTGCTGAGTTCAATCAGATTATTCAGGTCTTTAAATCTAGCTGTGCATACATGCTTTATGAGATTCCTTAGGTAGGCTATAGGCATTTGTTCTCTGAACAACCCTCTACTTGAAGTGCGTTATCATGCCCAAGCAGAACTTCCTGGCCCCACAGTTTAGCTGTTGGAACAGCTCACATGAACATCCTCTGACATACTCCAGACAAAAGGCAGATGGTTTGATTTAAACAATACATTAATGTTCTGAGCTAAACCAGCTAACTTGCTCCAGCATAGATGGGGAACCATCTACACATATCATCAGGTGAAGAAGTGGGAAGGCAGTGATGATTGGCATATGGGCAGGGAAATGTCTTCTGCCAGCAGTACATGATCAAGAAGAGCAAGTCTGTCACTTCAGTCTCATCTGCAAGACTGACAGCACTAGAAACAACTGCAAGTATCCCCTTACTTCACATAGGCCGACACAATGACAGTGACTTAGCATCAGGAGTGATTGTTTCAAAATCAGTAACATAGAGATCAAAAGCTTCCTACCATTCTCTGATTTCTTGATCCATCTACTCCCTCCTAAATTGTGTATGGTTATTATGGAATTTGAAACACTAAAAACAAAATTAGCACTCTTTGTAAAACCCAGAACAGAGAGCCACAGGTGCTTGGGTTTATTTTTATACAGTAACTACAGTAAGCACTCAGCCTTGGACCACTCAGTGCTGGAATCACTACAGCTATGACGTTGTGTGTGCACCTCACACCCACTTCACTTATTTCTGTGTCAGTCACCCTCCCCCTCCAAAATGAACCCTTTTTCAAAGGAAACAGCCTATCTTCCACACTGCAGCAGCCGAAGAAAAATCCTTCTATGCAGCAATATTTAAAATGTGGTTTTATGCTTTTATAGCAGCTAGTTTTCCTTCAATGATTTAAGGGAATGAATACATCTCAAATTCCAGCACTGAGCCATTCCACAATGGCAACATGAAGCTGAACTGCCTCTGCCCTGAAGAATCCAATCTCTCATGGACAGCTCCTCAAGGCAGATCTTGTCTAGACTGGGAGGGAGATAGGTTATTTTTTTATTGCATTATTTTGCAGAGAACTTTGCATTTTATTTCATTCCATATCCCCCAGTCTGGCAAGGCTTCAGGTGAGGAGATGGTGGCAGGACAGACGTATTCAAATGCATAATCCCTGATCTGTCACAGTCTGACAACGGCCCTCCTGCAACTGGTTCACCATGCAGGCAACCATCTATCATGTATTACTCACCTAAAAGTTACACTCTACACTGGAGAGCAGTTAAAAGCTTTTGCAGCCTGAAGTGATTCAAACCAGGTTGTTATTTTGGCACGCTGTCAGGGTGGGTTTTTTTTATCTCAAGAACTTAATGAAAACAGTCACTGATAAAGCAGGATGGGACATGTACAGTCTCATGCCCTCTCTCTGAGGCAGCTGGCATGGTTTCCCATTTTGTGTCAGCACTTTGGTTATAGTCTGTTCATACAAACATTACTTCAATCAGAGGGACTAAGAATCTGGTATTGCCTGAAAAAAACCCAATAATCCCATATACTGCATTGCACTGTACTGCTGAGGGTCTCTAAAACTGTCAGACAGGCTGGTATGGACTAGGGAATGACAAAATCAGACAAGAAAGTTTTTAGGTAAGTAGCTAATTCACTGAGAAATGAACTCTGAAGAGTCACGAGGACTTTGCTGGTGGCTTAATCCAAAAAAGGGCTCCTAAATAGTATATTTTTCTAAATTAAATAACCCTGAAAATGAAATGTTACACTCGTGTCTGAAAGACTCCTTTTTCTTTCCCTCAGAAGGAAATGAACTGGAACTGGTTCATCTCAGGTTGTTCACTGGGGAGGGGTGGGATGATGGAGATAGATGGAGAAAGAAAACATTTCCACTTCAGACCAACTCTGACCAAACATTTCTTTGGTTTTTCACTTTAGCCACCATAGCAAATAACTACCAGAGTTTTCAACACTTCCCTGGAATGAGACAAAGCTGAGAAGAATACCCCCATTTTACTGATAATGGCCTTTAGTAGTGCCAGGATTTGTTGATTTACTATCTAGAAGCACTTCCTTATACCAATCTTCTTCTAATGTTTAAGGACCTCTTTTTTTTTCTTGGAAAAAATTCCTATTTTTCCTCAAAAAAAAGCAGCTTGCATGTTCTTTCCTTCATCTAAAAGGAAAATTGCTTCATCTAAAAGGAAAATTGCTTCATCTAAAAGGAAAATTGTCTTGCTGTTTGGGGAAGGAAACAGAGAAAATGCCAGGCTGGCTGTAAAGCTCCTTTCTGTACTTTCCATGATCATCACTCTAATACAGCAGGGCTTAAGAGCCTTTGTCACAGGCAGAATGCTTGGTGTTGCACAAACAGAACAGAAAGACAAATCCTGTGCCAAACAATTAGCAGTCTAAGAAAATATTTTCCATTCAATTGGATCTCACTCTGTATGTAAGGACCTTATCTAATAACCTACCTTCCTTGTACCTAAAACCCTTTCTGTACAGGTATTACAACCAGGTGGAAGATAAAAAGTCCAATCAAGATATATTGGAAGAACCAGGAGTTAAATTAAAGGAGCTCTTATCCTATAAATGATGTATCCAGGGGTAAGAATCCTCTTTTTTTTACTAGCAAGGCAAACCAGAGGTTTTTATACACTAAGAAAAGAAAATTAAAAACCAACAAAACTTCAGGGACTTAAAGATCCAAAGCAATGTCCATACTGTGAAATAAAAAGAAAGGACAAATACCAGGAATTCCATACGGAAAAAATAATCACCTATAAAATCTCCTCTTGCTTTTTTGGCAGTGATTTTTTTCCTACCCAATCTCTATCTTTGTTCAGCAGTTTTTCTTAGGTGCAAGTTCAATAATCCTTCTGCGCTTTGATGTCAAACATTCAATAGCTGTCTGCCTTCCTCCCACTCCTCCATATTCTCTGCAATCTATCTCCTCTGATTAGCTAAGATTTCACCTTCAAGAACACCTCTGCTTCTCTGAGCACGAGTGCACGCGCATATGTTTATATAATATTTGCAAATATTATCCCCCTCCTGCTCTGCACACTACCCCTGTCAGAGCTCTGGATTAAGCATCAGTGCCATTCAGTAATTCAGTTTGGGGGGCCTGCTGTTTTGAATCCAGCTCAGGACATCAGGAGAAGGGCTCAATTGAATTTAAACCCTGCTTTAAAATTATTCCATATTTAATCTGAACTGAACTTCATTACACTTGCTTTCTCCACTCTGACAATAAAAGACTTAAAAGACACAAATGTTATAGAATCATAGAATCATAGAACAGTTAGGTTTGGAAAGGACCTTATATTCCCTGATCTCAGGCAGTGGGGTTGGGGCTGTCTTACTTCTCTCTCATTTTGTTTCACCATTGGATTAGGCCATGTCAGAATTACTGGCATCTTGCACAATGAGTCGGTACCTCAGGAGGCAGCTGTGTTGGCATGACCTTTCCTCACTCACCGGATTGTTGTACATCTCAATGATGAGCTGTTTCACTCCATGCAGTGTTGGATGAGCCCAGGGAGATGGATTTGCCCAGTGTCGGTTTAAATCAAACCCCATCAGGGAGCACCTGCAGACACACATGTAAGAAAACACACACAAAGGACATGTATGGGCTGTAGCCTCTTCTGAATTCAGATGTAGAAATACATCTGCAGCTGATGCATTTAAACAAGTTATTATCATGGAAAAAACCAAAGAAAATATTCCTCTGAGGATGAGGAAAGCCTGCAGCATAGCCACTTTTAGAAATAACATGACCAGAAGAGTATCACCTGAAACATCTTTGGTCATTCAGACCTCTTCCCCTCAACAGCACATCTGCTTGCTCTATCCTTCACCTTCTTCCACCTTGCCACAGGAAGAACCTCCTTGGTCTTTGAGGTTCTCTTCTTGCCAGTGCTTTGGCTGGGGGTCTATAGCTATGAGGATGGTTCATAGATTTCACCACCAGGCCTTTACTTTGCCTTCATTCAGGCTTTGACCCAGCAAAGCTGTTAAGAGCATTGAAATCAATGGCCAGTAAGTATGCGATTAAGGGATTTAAAGCATGGATGTAATTGTTCCACTAACCCAGGGCCTTAGTTTCTTCCTCTCCTGCAATTGCCTACACAAAAGTTAGTCAACCAAGACACTAAGTTAAAATACTTATTGGCCATGAAATTGTGTAGTCATTGAAGCGTGTGTGCCACCTTGGCTTCTCCTTCCTGCCCTGCCGTTTCAGTGCACTGTCTTGAGTTTGAATCTGCTGCTTCCAGTCCCACAGAGTAATATCCCATTCCTTGTGAAGTCCCATTGAAACTCAAAGGAGTGTTGTAAGAGTGAACACAGAAGAAATCAAAAATCTGAAAGTGGCACAAATAGGAGGTGGAAATGTCCCTTTCCTACTGCAGAGATGACCTAGACAATTTGTGGCCTCTAATACAAGCAGGGAGAGAAGTCTCTCCTGTCATCTAAAACTGAGCTTAGGACCATTGGTACCTTGGATAATTCTTGCTCAGAAATTCTATGAAAGACCACACAAATAATAAAAGCCCAGGAAAAGATGCAACTTCGTCTATATTTAAAACAAACAAACAAAAAATCAACTTCACTGCCAAGCCTTAAAGCTTTTGGAGAAAAGAAGAGCTTTCATTGATCGCTAGTCTATTTACGAGAATGTCTGTTCAGCCTTAATCTTTTAAACACACCTATGCAAACAATAGAGATTTGCTCCAGTAGAACTATCCTTTGCCAGAAATTCTAAGAACATGATGACCAAAACCCCTAAGTTTAATTGGCAAAAAGAAAGAAAAATCCTCACTTCTCTAGCAGCTGAAACAAATGGTTGCATACAAATCCAAATGAAAACTTAGGTGAAATACGTAGAAAAGTGAGAGGATGAAGCCAGAGGATAAAAGTAATTTCTAGAAATGATGAATGAATGTTTTTCTGTCACCCAAAAATTATAAAGTTAATGGGACATTCTTTTATAGAAATTCCCTTGGGAAGCTAAGCAGGGAGGAGCTGTCATGCTTCTTGGCCTTAGACAACCCAATCGTCAGCCTGTCTAGGAGTTCAAACATGCAGCTACCAGCTCTGCAATGCTATCAGTGCTGATGTGGAGTACAGATGAGCCACATCGCTTTTTGTGCTGGAGAAAACCACCTCCTTGTCTTGGTGATCACTTATCTGCTTGTCTAGAGAACATAAGGATTTCTTCTCTGGATACTCCAACAGCTGCAGTTCTACAGACAACTCTGAAAGTTGTTTCCACCACGCTATAAAGCAAAACATATAACATTTATATATCTTTTCTTTTTTGTCTTCACATAAACTCAGTTCTACTAAATCCTATCTTCTTTTGAACTCACAAATATTAGTGTAAGATCAGAAGAACTCCCAGAGACATAGGTGGAATTATTCTGGCACAAAACTGATGTAAGAGCAGAATCACAGGAATGGGTTTTTCATTTAACAAAAAGCAGAAACTGTGGTGATCATCATGAATCTTACTGTATTTTGGCACAGTTGCCAAGAAAACAATACGCTCACTTAACACGATAACTTGCTTAAGAGATCAGAACCTGAAATCTCGTATTTTCTATGGTTAATATGTTTCCACTTGCATTTTGTTTTAAGAATATTTAAAATTAATAACACTACAGAATCACAGAATGGTTTGGGTTGGAAGGGACCTTAATGATCATCTAGTTCCAGCCTCCCTGCTGCAGAAAACAAGTAGATTTTGCTTCCATTGCATTTATCTCCAAAGCACGTTGAAGTGGCCAAGCTACAGAGCACCAAAGGTGAATTTTAAATTCAAACATGGGTTGACAATATTAAATATAAGACTTTTTAGGAAACTTTATATAAGTCATCCCTATAGGGAACAGAAGTAAGCAATATCTAACTTCTGTAATATACTAAGGCATTACGATTTTCAGTATTTGAATGTGCCATGAATGTCTGGTTAGTGATTAATCTCATTGTGCATTTCAAGCAACAAGAACAGTTGAAAATAGTTGCATTTGCTTGAGAAGACTTTTTATAAACAGAAGGAAGCAACGCTTGACAAACAAGTTATTCATTTGGGAAGCTCCTCTGAGCTCTCTTTAATAGGAATCCAAATTAATTTCCAAATACCATTTAGCCAGTCTTTGATGTGGTATATCACATCTTTATCAGTGTAACAACAATTAATTAAACTTCTGATGTAAGCATTACTATTGCTTTCCAGTCTGGGAACAGTGTAAAATTTTATACTCCCCTCCCTTCCATTTTTAAAGCCTTTTTTTTTCCTTTTTTGCTTAAAGACAAATTTGTATCTTCTACATTCTCTCTTTATTCATCTGTTGCAAACTTGTGGTCTCTCTAAGGAAACATCAAGTTGTGTTCCCTGGTACTTCAGATTTGATTATTGACTCTATTACATGTAGAACTGTCTCCCTCAGCTCACGTATATCAGGACATGACCAAAACATATGGTAGGAGTCTCCCACATGCCTATTTCAGATCCTGCATTTGTTATATTCTCTTGCTCCCAGCTGATGTGATCTCCCTTGTGGCTAATATCTCCCAAGCAAGAACTTGAACAGGATAACTTAAAAATTGCTTCTTGCACTGCTTTTTAATTCCCCCTACCAATCTTAAACCAGCATATTTCTACTACACATTGCTTGCTGCTTCCATTGCTTAACTGTTTACGTGCTGCTTTGAGCACTGGGTAGGCAAAGTAGATATATAGGTATACTCTGGAAAGAGCAGCTCTACAATGGGAAACAACTGTATTCGAATTTAATACAGTCTCTTTCAATATTTGAGACCTGTTCTCTTACTGCAAATGTTGTCATCGGCTTCAATGCAGTTTCTCATGTGACTTGTGAGGGTTGTCTAGATTTAGAATAAATCTTTTCCTCTACAGATTAGGTTTATTTTGTTCAGTAAATAAACTAATGTGTTCAGTACAAAATTAACCAGGGGAAAAAACCCAAAATATATCAAAGGACTGTTTAAGGATGATTTTTTGAAGGGAATATGGAGGAGAACAAAACAGGGGACCTGACAGACTCCAAGAGGTACAAAGGGAGACAAAAGCAGCTTCAAAATTAGGGTTGGAGGAGGTGAACATTTCCAGAGCAAAGACACTGGAGAATATCCTATTCCATGAGGTTTAATGGCCATGCCCATGAATGCTCTTATAAGTGTGGCACATAATGTTGACATGGAGCCAGATAAGAATGACATTCTGGCACAGACTCTCTAACCTTTTTTCTAGGTTAGAAAAAAGTGTAATTAGAAGTAGTGGAAAAGAAACTATATATATAGCATAGAAAGTGAACTTTCTATAAAAAGCAAAGAGCAAACTGGTACTACTACCTGACTGTGGTCCTCATTCATACTCTGAAAACCTGGGTTGTGAGTCATAGTCATTGCCACCACAAAAAATGACATGTATGTAATTTAAAATATGTAAACTGTTAACAACTGTTTAAATTTTGGATTGTGCTCACTGGGGTTTGCTAGATTTATAGACCACACACTATGCTTCTGCTTTGTGATTCAGTGTACTTTTCAATCAGGTTCTGTGATTATACTTGTCGAATTAGAATTTGCGTTTCACAAATCTGCTCCAGCTTTTTTGTAAAATTTCTATTTTCTGTAAATACATAAATTTATTACAGTGTTTATAAATTTACATAAACACAGTGCAAATTCAGTCAAAGCAAATGAGTTTCAAAATTGCAATGGAAAACTGAAACATTTTGCAGTATTCATCCCTCCCTCCTTGGGAGGCAGCCAGATCTCAAGAGGTTACCAGCTCAACTCAGTAAAATTAAAGATGTTGAGACCAGCATTCAGCTTGCTGGGCAATCCTGTGGATGGAACCTCCTTGCCTTTGGGGGCTTAACTTGTCAACTGGTTTTAAGGGTTTCTTGTGCAGCTGCTTAATGAAAACATCCTTGTCCCTTTCTAGAGCTAAGAAAGGTTTAGTACCAAGGCCTGTGCTGGGTTTATTTTTAGAGCTGCTTCCTGTTCTTTCAGACTGTGCTTATTTTTTCTGGAATCTCCAAGTTACAGAAACCTCCAGGAGCTCTGCCTGCCTGTCACTTCAGTTCTCCCTCCCCTGTTCGTTTTTCCCTCTATGTGAGTCTAAGTCTCTCACTAACAGACCCATTTCCACAAGGTGAGATACGGAGAATAATGGAGGAAAGGAGTTAAAGAAATCCTTTTTCATGGCATATGATTTATTACAAAGAGAACTCTACACTCTTCCCTTCAGCTTTGTAAGGTTGCGTTGGTTCATTGGATCAGTACCAGGTGAATCTCCAGATAATGCCGCACACAAAGCCAGCGAGTTCAAATCCACAAATGGCACTACCAACAGGGTTAGGCTTTGAAATTGAAAAGGTATTGGGGGGAGGGGGTGCACTCATTTTTATCCCCCCTCCTCAGGCTTATTGCCGTAAGAGTGGAGACAGAGGGTAATTGGTCTCTATTGTTGTACTTTGTCGAAGCAAGAGTTATAGCAAGAAACTGCTGTGAGACTGCAGCCTGCAATATCATGCAGGAAGGGTAGGTGTGCAGTATGAGAGAGTGAATACAAGGAGAACACATGGAAGACTTGTTTCTTTTAATAAATGAATCATTTTAAACCTGGTATATTCACGACATTTTACAAATCAGCTCTACACCTGCCATCAAAGTCAGAGTCTTCATTAGTGTGCATTTCTCCGTTGGGGTGCTCGGGGTTTACAATTTATGCATTTGCCTATTATTCATTAAAGAGGATTCATTCAAGCCCACGTGTTCTAAGGCAATTAGGCAGCAAGACATCCTAACACTCCAGCTACAGAGAATCCCCCCTTCCAACTATCTCTCCCCCTCCCCAGCTTTCTGCATTTTTAATTTAGAGCTCTGGAAACCTTCACAAAGGCTGCTTAACATAACCACTGCAGTGTGCCCCAGGCTGAGCACAAGTGGCCATACAGAGCAGAAGAGCATTAGCTCCCAGAGACCACATGGTGGAGTAGATGTTTATAGAATGAGTGCTGCACCGTGTACTGACATAATTTTAAATAGTACATGATGGGTAAAGATGTGTTTCTCCATTTTCTGTGCAAACAATGCTAAATAAGAATAAACACAAAGGGATATTTTCTCCTTCTGATAAATACATGAGTTTCTCAGGCTGGTAATAGGCGTTACAGACACATACACCCACGAGAACGTACATCCCCACCTGACACGGGCAGACTCCCTTCTCTGATCTTCAGGATATATCTCAATTCTAGTATTTAACTTTCAGTACACACCCCGGGTCCTCAGTAATGCCAGAAGGATTCCTGGCCATGAAGCAGAATACTGCAGATAAAACCCTATCCTGCAGTTAGAAGAACCATGCCCTTGGAGTGTGGCTGGGTTGTAAGACTATAAGATCCCATCACTAGCATAGCTTATCCCTGTGGCTAGTATCGAACTCTTCCCCCATTGCATGTTTTCCCTCATGATGCCCAGCCCAGTTTTCAGTTTTCCAAGGGACAGAGTTTCCAGAGCATCTCCCAGGAAGCAAACCACAGTTTAGCAAAGTTTTCCCATAGGAAGGGTATATCTGGCCCTACATGTGGGTCTCTCTGAACAAACACCATGCAGGAGAGGGTCTCATCTGTCGTGCCCCTGGAAGGTGTTCTGGGCACTCCCACTCCAGCGGTATGGTGAGTCACACTGACACATCCGTCTTTCGCACCCAGATGCTTTAACCAAGCTCCTGAGAACACCTACAGCTCTTCCATTTTAAAGCCTGATTCATTGTTTGGCCTTTTCAAACCCAAACATATAATTGACTTAATGAGGGGAACACAACAGACAAATGGGTTTTTACCAACCTTTGGATCCCAAAAAATTTCTGCTGCAGGCACTGACCCATTAGAAATTTCACATACATAGACCATAATGCAGCATTATAACAAACTTTCCTGATGTAGTCCAAAAGCTGGCTGCAACTCATGGATCACAAGCTGTAAACCACTGAGAAAGAGAAATTTAACTTCACTTGTGCTTAATTTGCTGGACTCCCACTTCTGTGAGTACTGTCAACAAGCCAAATTCCTCTAGGCACTCCTGCCCAGTCTGCCTGACATTTGGCACCTGAGATAAGGGAAAACTCATTGCAGTGGCTCACAGAAAACAGCTAATATACCCATAAGCATTTCTGGAGACACAGTTTACCTTGAATCATAGTCTTGTGTGATTCTGCTCATCCTCAGACTATGCAAATAATCTGACGCACAACACCTCACAATTATTGGTGAATACTCCAGCTGCTGCAGAATGACAATTCCCCATATTACAACATATATTTCACATAGTCCTTGGCATAGGAAGCTTCCAGTCTTGCTTAACCTACTCACCTTCGAGCAAGAGGAAAGGAGTACCATGTTCCTTGTAGACTGGCATTATATGAACACCCCAAAAGATGGTTCCACTCTTACTACCAGTCCTATTACACACAGAAAGCTACAGCCAAAGGAGGCAACTTCAACATCACAAAGTTGCATGCTTGAATGTTGCACAGATACAACCTTCAGTCAGCCCTGTGTCTGTCATTATTATGACACAGCATTTAACTGCAGGAGCAAAGGGTGTTTTTCCAAAGGCTCTTGCTTTCTTCTGTGTAGAGAATAAACACTGTTCATTAATGAGCAGATTATTCAATATTTTGGCTTTTCCTTGTTGTTCAGTATGCAAACCTGGGCTCCTGCTTACTGCATGCGACTCAAAGCCTGCTCTGAGGACAGAGCTATTCAGTTCTCCATGGTTTTTCTAAAGTGCTTAACACTGCAGGAGACAACTGCTTTATAAACACTGATGGACTAATTTTCCCAACAGCACTGGTACCAGAGGGGACCACATTGTCCTCAATTCATAACAGAGCAACTGGGACAAGAAATGACTTGCATAAAAAAGACCTGCTAATTTGGGCCACCGTATCCGACAGGCCAAGGACAGGAATTTTGCTTAAAAGAACTTAAATTTATATAGCATGCTACGTCTTTAGCATCTAACTTACTCTGATTTTAGCTGAAGGTGACTGTACTTAAAGCTTTTCCAAATCTGACCTCAAAGTGGCAATGTGAGTGGATAAAATATTAGAAACATCCAAGTTTGTGG
>JAOEHX010027111.1:0-12272 GCA_025448015.1 Bolborhynchus lineola | reverse complement strand
GGCACCTGACCCAAACTGACCAAAGAGGTATTCCATACCACAGCACGTCATGCCCAGGATGGAGAAACAGAGGGCAGGGACCCGAAAGAGGGGGGTTCACTGCGTGGTCAGGCTGGGTATCGGTGATGAGCAATTGTATTCTTTTGCCTTGTATTTCTCTTGTCATTATTATTATCGGTGGTAGCAGCAGTGGTTTGTGTTATACCCTAGTTACTGAACTGTTCTTACTTCAACCTGTGGGAGTTGCATTCTTTCAATTCTCCTCCTCATCCCCCCGGGAGTGGGAGGGAAGAAAGAGGGGGGAGTGAGTGAGCGAACTTTGTGAGTGGCTTAAACTACAACAATGTGACAAGCTCTCTGACAAATCATTTCATAATGGTCAATTAACAGAAAATTTGCACTGCAGAACTGATTTTTCCGTCAGCTAGAAAGATCCTCACAGCTGCAACAAAGCAAAACCAGCAGCACTAATAGGAGGCAAAATAATGCTTGCAATTGTGAGATTTCACCACATCCTCAACTGCCTGCTCCCCTGTTGGGGAAGGTTAGAAAAATGTTTTACTAGATTGTTGTGTAAGACTATATTTTGCTCAGGCAGCGCAAGAGCTGCAAACAACAAAAAATAGTTTTTTTTTATAATACTGCCATGCTATTCTGCAGAGTTATTACAACGCAGGCACACAACTCCAAATTCAGTGCCTTTAGATAGGCTATTTTCAACTCACCTGATCTTGGTAGCATTAATACTGACTTGTGAAAGCTCCAGTTTCAACATCTAATTGAATTATTGCTAATTGATATTCAGATTTCAAAATAGACTTAGGAAAATAAACTTTTTAAAGCTCTGTGCCTATGTGTAAGTATCTGTGGGTGCTTCTTGCCTAGCACTGCAACACTCAAGGGGTCAGCTATGGATTTCAGATGTTGCACAGAAATTAACCTGGGAGGAGGAAACAGATTAAATCACTTGAAGAGACAGGAAGATCTTACTGCTATGGAAAAAGATTTAGCATTGGGAAGCTCAACAAGATGAACTTTTGAAGTGCTTTACAAGAGGGAAAAAAAAACCCAAACCTAAAAATTTCATTTTCATTTTAGCTCAATCAAATTATAAAGAGTTAACAGACTAATCATTCTTTAAATTAAAAAGAAGTCATGGGTGTTGCTACATAGTTAATTAATCAAAATGAAAATAATTACAGAAGTATGTTTTCCATAGAGGTTTATGCCACTATTAGGTTCAATTTTTCAGTCTTTAATCATTGAATTTAACCAAACAGTTTCCAAAACTCAGATGGTGCAGCCATGCTAAACATGCTAAACTTCTGAATTGGAAGAATTCCTTTCACATATCCTTAAGCTCTCAAACAAACAGAAGTCGCAGTATAAGCTGTTCTGGATCTAGTCATAAAATCATCATAGAATCATAAAAAGGTTTGAGTTCCCCCTGTCATGGGCAGGGATACCTTCCACTAGAGCAGGTTGCTCAAAGCCCCATCCATCCTGGCCTTGAACACCGCCAAGGATGGGACAGCCACAACTTCTGTGAGCAACCTGTGCCAGGTCCTCACCACCCTCACAGTGAAGAATTTCTTCCTAATATCTAATATAAAGTGCATCATAAATTGCATCAAGACAGTCAGAGATGTTGGTGCAGAAGATGAACAGAAGTGTGGCAGGTGCTATCCATGTCTTCTCCATGCTGAACAGCAACACACTGGAGGCATCGCACTGTTTCTGAGCAGGAAACATGGACCACCTCCTGCAACCCTCACCTGAGCTGCAGGAGAGTTTCACATACACAAACAGGAGCAGCATCACAGACTATATTTCCTATATCATCCCTTTTCAGCTGCTGGGACTACACAGCTTGCTAATTTCATTTGTTATTTATCTGCCTTTGTCTTCAGATGCTGCAAGCAAGCAACGCTTGGAAGTCAGGATAATAATAAAACGTGCATCTGGTAAACCAACTGAAACTGCTTCAGCAAGACACCCAGAGAGGAGATAGCAGTGATGCATATATTTAGCCTGACTACCTAATAAGTTATTCTTCAGTATAAAAGTAGAATGTTTCTTATGCTATTTTCTTTATTATGGCCGCCTTGACCAAACACAATCTATCAGTAGTTACTCAGGTTTGAAGTGCTTTATGGCACTGTATTACATGAAGCAGTCACACACAACTCAGAAAATCCACAAGAATTCAACAAACACCTATTTCCTGCATAGCTATGGAAAGGATAATGAGCTGTCTTGCATCCTACTCGTTAGCACATGCCCTGTGGAGACACAAGAGCTTCAAACAAGCTGGACATTTTTCCCTCTACAGCACTATAAAAGAGATTTATTATGTATCTGCAGTGCAGTATGGCATGTGCACAACAGATACAACAGTAGAAAGCAAGAATCATTTACAAGTCCAAACGCTATAAGAAAGCAAGACTGTCTTCATTGCTGCCACAAGCCTGAGAGTGTGGCCCTAGGAGACCCCTGATGCGCTTATATTGATTTCCAATAACATTTTGGGAAGATCAAATACATGCTAGAAGGTTGTTAACATGATCAAACACAAAAGGACAAACAGAATGACCTTAGTAGTTAACAATACCCCGTGCAACTGAAGACAATTTCTGCCTGACATGCTTTACCAACAGCTGGATTCTATCAACAAAGAATTCAAGAAGAGAAATACAATGAACACTTGGTGATGTAGTTTTATAGAAACATTTGCTTTATTCTTTTAATGAGGTTATAAGTACACCTGCTTGAAACTTGCTTGAAATGTTCTTACAAGCTTGTCCTAACCACATCAGGAGGATGGCACAGGGTGTACAGCCCTGCATAAGCGCAGCAATGATTCTGTTTATGCAAAGACACTAAACTGAACCAACATTCATTATTTATGAGACTGAATTAGCATTGGAATCTCTGGACAGCAGAAACACTCGTGCAGAGGGCTTTGCATTCATAGCACTTGCAGCAGAAAACAGCAACACCAACTACAATACCAAATTTCTATGTGCAACATATATGCATACACTAATAAAGTTCAATGGATTTCCCAAATAATGGAGAGTTGGATGCTCAAGGGGAATGCTACACACCTATGAACTCGTAACAGGTCAACAGTGCAAAACTGTACCCTGCACTGTTTGAAACAGATGCTGGCAAAGACCTCAGCACAATCCTGAAAGAGATGTGACTGCTGGAATCACTGTGTACTGTGAGAGTAAGAATATAACTTTCTTTCTTATGTGTCAAAATGGTGACCTGAGCACAGGATCCTAATCTGGTGTCAACCTTTGCTAAGTAACATTAAGAAATTAAAGGGCAAAGAAAAGAGATACAGAAAATTACTTATGTAGTAGAGAAAGGGCTTATGACTCCAGCTTGCAGTAAAGATGTAAAGAGAAAGGCACATTTAAATTTCTCAGAGAAGAAGACTCAGCAGTAACTTTATTATAGGATGTAAGCACCTCATGGTGGGAAACCAGCAGGTACAAAGAACATTTTTGGTTGTATACATTACAAGTAATGTATACAACAAGCAACAATAGCTGGAAATTGAAGGAAGCCCAATTCAGATGGGAAAGAATCAGAGTTATATTTCTGAAGATAAAGCAGTTGAACAGAGGAACAGACTACTTGGGCATATAGAGGATTTAATACATTACATTCAGTATAAGAAGAGCTTCAAAAAATCCACAACAAAACAGGGCTGTAAGATAAAGGAGGTCAAACAAGACTGATGTCATGGTCAATTCTAACATTAAATTTTATTAAATTTTATTAGAAATATTAGAGTTGATTAAAGAATTCCAGATCATTATCATTAAATCAAGTACCTCTGAATCAAGAAACTGAATTATTTAAATTATCTTTTCATTCCACTTGCATTAGACTATATGGTAGTGTCAGCACACTTTGGATCCCTACTCTGCTGGACATGGCTGTGAAAAATAGCTGATCCACCATGACTACCCACAAGTAAAGCATGTAAGAAAAAAAGAGTTAAAGCCGCTTTTCTACTGCAAGGATTGAAAGGACAGTTAGGTAACAGACAGCAGTTATAAAAGCACTCATAACGTATGGCTCTGCTACAGGATTTTGACTTTCCACTGATTTATCTTCCTTTTATGAACTAAGATCCAGATATAAGCACAAAGGAGCAGAACAGTCTTCAAGCAATACAACTTTTTATCACAATAAATCCAATTGCTTGAGGAGGAATTCTGCAATAACTGTCTTGTTAATATCTTTGGTTTTTAAACAGGTAACCTTAAAGGTTGTTATTTTTTTTTTTTTTTTTTTTTTTTTGTTTGTTTGGTTTGGTTTGGTTTGGTTTGGTTTTTTATTTAATTTTCTCTGTACCTGTAAAGAAACAGAACAGAAGATTCCATTATAAAAGAAAAAAGGATTTTACCAACCACACCAGGAGAAACAGGCTATATCTATACTAAAGGCCAGCTGATGTGCATGACACGTTACTAGCAATAACCATTAGAAACAGGACTTTTTAGCATTATAAGTAATTAATTATTGTTTGAATAATCCCAAACCTAATTAATGCTTGCTCCTTTATATTTTAAAGGAAAGAAACTTAAAGTAATGAATATCAAAGTGGGTTAAGAAAGTCTACTTCTAAACCACATCTATCTTCGGTTAATGGATTCAGTAAAACTCTTCCATAGACTACTCAAAAAGTTTAAAACCCTGTTAAAAACTACATTCTGAACATATCAAGTGCAAATAGTGCTCCCTTGGAGAGCAGGGGCACTTGATAACACCCCACTGCTCTCTTACTGCCTACTTCTGGATTTTGCATTTTCTGAAATGAGCACAGAAACATTTTACTACAGAAAAAAAATTAAAAAAATTGACAGTCAATTCCTATAAAACAGAAAGTGCCAGGTTCCCTCTCCCCTGCTCTGCATATGTTCTGCTCTTCCAAGACCTACATTTATTTTCCAGCCTTAAACTCTTTACCATTAAAAAAGTCAGTAGAGAAATCTCAGCAGCGTTACACATAAATTCTCTCATTCTCTGCTCCTAAAGATGACCATATTTTTTCCCAGTTTTACTTGAATAGAATACAAAATATGCATTTTAGGGGAAGAGAAATGAAAAGGAAAGCCAAAACTAGAGGAAATAAATAATGGTGAGTGGATGCTGGAAAAAGAAAGGCACCTAAGAATCTCCTTGGAGGCAAACAAAGATGGCAAATCAAATGAAATTATACCAAAGAGGAAGACAAAAATGAACCTGACCAGAATATTATTGCCCATGCCTGAACCCAGGCAAGTGAAGTCATTCTGTTGACTTGAAAGAAAATCCCCAACCAGCCCAGGTTAGGAGCAAAGGCTAAAACTCCATCCATCCTGGAAGGGACCTTTAGGAGGTCATCTCCATACTGACAATGTCCATCAATTTTGCATCATCAGCAAAATCTCATACCAAAACATTTTTATAGCATGTAAATGCAGTTGAATCCCAACGAGCAGTTAAGATTTGCTTCCTGAGATAATTGCATTTGACTGCCCATCTGCTACACCTCCTTTCCCCAAAACCTTCCAAGCTATTTAGCTTTTTTGCAAACTTTCAAATGAGGACTGAGATCCCAAGGATAATTAACCTCCTGCACATTATATAAAATTGGTGTATGCCTGTGGGGAGAAGTGGACACTGGAGCAAGACTAAGATTAGCTCAGAAAACACTGCACTGTTAGTATACCATAGGCAGCAGGCATGCAGTGAGCACGCTGGCCCCAGGTACCCATGGGTGCCCTCTGCAGCCAGTCATCACAGAGATATAGGGGAGACTACAGGAAACAGCAAGCCTTAGAGAGACAGAAGGGAGCTGGAGATGTGGGGAGGAAGAACACAAATCTGTAAGAATCTCAGTGTTATTAATTATATATATTATGTATAGTTATGCAGGTGGAGGAGCTTGAGATATTTGGTCCAATTCTGCAGTGATTCTGGTAGCCCTGTATGTGCAGACTCCGAGGGCTGAGCTTCTTCCTGCACTTTTCGCTCCTCAGATAAGTGGATAACTGAAGGAGTGCATTTCTGGTTATAGTGAGACAATCTCATACTAAATCTCTCCAGATCAGCAGCAAAACCTCAGCTTCTTGAGAAGTTGCCTCTAAACCAAACATATGCTAAGGAAGTTTTCAGACACTTAGAGTTGGCAGCAGCAGCAAATTTGAAAGATACTGTAAGCCATAAACAGTGCTTTATATAATCTAGGCCTATTTCTATTATGGCTCAAATCAGATTCCTACAGACTGAACTTTCTAGCCATTAATATGGTCTATCTTTCCACTCAAGGAATGTTTACAGCATCAATTACCTTGAATCTCATCTGACATGTACTCATCTCAGACTGATCTAACTACAGCTATTATCATGTGTTAGAGGCACTTTTAATTTAGAAAAGGAATAGCAAAAAAGGCATTCAAATAACCTTGTAGCACTGTTACTAGTTGGTTTTTTTTTCAAGGAGGAGAATAAAATCTGTATACACAATCAGGTAATACTATGGAATTAATACTGTGTCATTAACTGTAAGCTTTTTTCTTTAGTTAGAAAACACTGATGGCATGAGTATTATATTGAACAAATTCTGGAAAGTACTTCCTCAGCAGCTATTCAGGGATAATTAAACATCATTGAAATGAGCTTGACATGAAAATAAAAATCTTCCTTGGCTGATCTTAATAGAAATTTTGCATTTCTATTACTACAAGCATGCATATTTCATCTTCACTTCTTGATTTTCATAAGCAAGGTTGTCAGTAAGAATCAATCAGTTATTTTAGTGTGTTTACTGTAAAAGGTCTATGCCTTTGGACACCCAGAAACAGCAAGGAGGCGATGCTGTGGCCACTCTCCCTCCTGCTGACCAGCACCATTCCCTGATTGCCTTGTTTACTGTCCACTTCAATCAATTCTCTTTTTTTTATGCGAACTCAACTCTCTGTCACTGTTCTGCGCTAATACAAACCCTAGAATAGCAGTTGCAGTACCTTAAGTATAGTATTCTCATGACAATATTCACCCATAATTAATATAATCTCGCGCACATATTTTAACCTGACAGAAAATAAACCTACCTGCCCCTTTCAGAGCATCCCTAATCCCATAAAACCTTTATCAGAATTGCAGACAGAAAAGCGTAACACAGTGCCATCAGCGAGTAGACTGCAGCCACAGTCAAACCCCTGCACCTGTCACCCACCCGCCAAAAACGCATCCTAGGATGGACTTTACTGGGCAACCACACAGGAAAAGGGCTCTCACAGGTGCTCAGTCTCTGGGTCACACTGCAGATGACAGAACATCAAACAAAAATGCAAGAGAGAGCAATGACACTTTCTCTTCTCCTAGACAAGAAATCAGACTATGCAAGAACAGTGCATTTGAGACCAGATATCTAGAGGAGACAGCAGGAGGGGAAACATCTCTGCATCCCAAGGGGAACGGATTATCAGACATGCACTTGGCAGGGGGGTTGGAACTAGATGATATTTAAGATACTTTCCAACTCAAACCATCTGTGAGTCTATGATTTGTGCCTTTGCAAATCTCTCTGAAGTTCATTCCCAGCATGTCAGAGGTGTGCTCCCACTGGGGCTCCCAGCACTTCAGATTCCTCCTCTAAAGCAAAGCACAGGTCTTCCCACCTGTCCTGCTGCGAAAGCACCATCATGCTTCAAATTTTGCACTCAGATGAACTCTTGAGGCTCCTGAGGAATTCAGTCAGAATGGTGCCGGGCTCTCAAGCTCATGTTTCCATCTCCTGTGAAATTCAGGATCCCCTCATCCCCAAAAACCTTGAGAGCTCTGACCCTGGCATTCTTACATACAATAAGCTTCAGCTACAAAATCAAACAGGCATCTTGATCTATAATCACACAAAGCATTTCTTTTTTTCCCCACTACACAACTCACTGTACCATTTGGATCCTCATGATACACAAGCTAAAGAGAGAACCACTAATGCATGTCAGCTGACTTGACTGCATCTGCTATCATCTTTTGATAACATTTGAGGAAGACTTTTTTATTGGGAAGGGATCATAGTACGTTACTTTTTCTCCAAGGAGGAGCCTGACAGGCTGCAAATGTACGATAGCACTTGTGTCACTGCTAAATCCCCCAACCACCTCATGTTACTGATAAAGGACACCCAGATGCATCTCTCTTGGCACACCCTCACTCTATCATACCATGCCTGGAGCAGCTTCTTCTGCAGGCTGCCGAGAGAACAGAAAACTTTTCCCTACCACTGAATCACCTCATAACTTTTTTTGGGTGAGGCTTCTTTTAATTTCAATAAACAACACGCATCAGTACTACACTTAAAAACACATACAAATAAATAGCCCATGATAACACACACATCCTGAAATTAAGGAGCGTCGAGAGTGTCAGATGCACACTGTGATGCAAAACGACTGGTGAAAAACAGTAATATGAGAGTTTGAGAACCCTTTTGTGGAACCAGAGGCTCAACCTTGCAGTTGCTTTACACTTGGCTTGCTTTTAGTGAAATTGTTGTAATTTTAATGACATTTTCTGATGGGTTTCAATGTCTCTTCTTACTGCTGGCTTCTGTCTTCCTGATATCCATCACTTTGCAAGAAACAAGTACACATAAATGAAACTTTTTCTGATCATGGATAATGAGCATCACTGAGTTTTGGTGACATTTGGGGAGAGCAAACTGCAGGTTCAAAAAGTGCAGCATATTTATTGTCAAGATGAATGGTCAAATCAAATCAGAGACTTTTTCTGAGTGGAGTGATTGCAAATGAAAGCATACTAGTGCAAGCCTTGGATGACAGACAAGTTATGTAGTGCAAGCAATCAACAGGCAAACTGCACTTCATGGATGCAAGTGACACTACTTAGTGCAGTCCCAGAAAGCACCAAAATACCCCCACAGTTGGACAGGGTGGAAAGACTCTCCTCCCTTTCAGGAGACATGTGCACAAGTATCCCAAAGTGATGCTATGACAGCAGTTCCGCACTTATTCCACAGTTCCTTAACATAATGGAGAAAATCATAACTTTACAGCTGCATCCTGAGGTGATGGCAGTTTTATAAAGAGCTGTAGACAAGGCAAGGGATAGGAGCATTTGAATCACAGAGTGCCAGGCTGGAATGGGACTTAAGGATCATCTGTTCCAGCCTTTCTAGTCAAAGCATGTCCTAGGCTAGATGTCCCAGCACCCTGCACAACTGAATCTTTTAAGAGATTCAAGCGATGGGGAATCCAACACTTCCCTGGGAGATTATTCCAATGGCTGACTGTTCTCACAGTGAGAAATTTTCCTCTTGTGCCCAGTCAGAATCTCACCAGGATTTACTTGTGTCCATCACCCCTCAGCTTCCTCATGTGACTCCCTGTATAAAGAGAGTGTTCATTCCCTTTGTAGCCACCCTTTAAATACTGGAACATGGTAATCAGGTCTCCCCTGAGCCTCTTCTCTATGCTGAACAGATTCAGCCATCTCAGCCCTTCCTCACATGGCTTCCCAGTCCTTGGAACATCTTTATGGCCTTCTCTGCATCCTCTCGAGCTTGTTCACATCTTATATGTATAGCAGGGACCAAAACCAAACACAGGATTCCAGATGTGGCCTAACAAGTGCTGAATATAGTGGGACAATGCCATAGCTTTGGGTTTCAGCTGTCCTTGTCCTGTCACTAACCAAGAGCTCATCAGATTGAAAAAGGTACAGTGAAGATCTTCTTACAGAATTTACATTATGCAGTAATACTATCC
Organism: Bolborhynchus lineola; assembly: GCA_025448015.1. Classification (NCBI taxonomy): domain Eukaryota; kingdom Metazoa; phylum Chordata; class Aves; order Psittaciformes; family Psittacidae; genus Bolborhynchus; species Bolborhynchus lineola. The sequence goes on along the minus strand of JAOEHX010027111.1, from coordinate 2,475 downwards.
TGAAGAGTAAAAAATATTCTGTAGCATGAGGGTAAATCTTACTTAAAAAATCAGAACACTTGCTACACTATACAATGCTCTAATTCTGATTTTCAAGGAAAAAATAAAAAAATCAACAATCTAAAGGACCCCTCTCTTGCAGTTGGATTCCTCCACCTGGAGAAATTAGAATATAACTCTAAAGGTGCAGGAGAAAAGGGAAACAAGCAGGAATGCTCCTGCTGTGCAATACAAATCCATGGCAGTAGCAGAGGCTCAATCAAGCACAGCACCATAAATTCCCTATGAATTTTTGGAAGGGATTTTTTGGAGATGCCCTACCAAACTAATACTGATCAAAGAGAAATTATCTTTAAAGCTCTTCAGTTGTTCTCTACAGACCTTCTGGCATTTTCTCCTGATCCTTCCAGAACTTCAAAGTCAGAACAAATTAGTTGGTTTCTTGTTATTAAACTGCCACAAAACACTTGATGTCCCTTGGGAATGGACACACATAAAGAAAATTAAACAAAAGGATGAAGAATTAAAGAAAAACTTATATTCCACTCAGTATAAATCCAGGACCTTATTCTGAGATACTTGACTGCTTCACTGGAAGTAGGTTGGTAAATCTGAGGCTTTGCCATTCTTTCTCAGTTTCTAACAACTAGCAACATTTGCCAAATAGCTTTGCAAGAATGATAAACATTTGAAAGTGCATTTATAGCTCCTCAGGTCAAAGAGAGAGGAAAAAAATTTGCAAGTCCAAACTCAGGCATTAGTGGCACTGTCTACCCCATCTATATGTGTTAACGCATAGTTACCCAATCAGTGTTAATCAGACATAGATAATTCAGAAAATGAAAATAAGCTTTTACTTCCAAGAGTTTTGAAACTTTGAAACCAAAGTGAATGACACTGAACATGACAAATAACTCCACTGAAGTTTAAGAAAATTATTTTTATTCATGCTCTCCTGCAAATATTATTAACACCACCACTGGATTTCAGTTTATATACACAGAACTGAACGACCTATTTCCTCACAAGTACCCTACAGTCTCTTAATTAGCATTTACTAAAGGGAAAGACTCCTCTTATCCCTGTTAACTGTCCCAAGACCTAAGAAGTTGTCCACTTTGTTCTCATTTCAGTTTAGCAACCATTACTCTAATAGCTCCCCACATCACTGTGACAGTTAGAGATGTACCTCTGGAAATGCATGAAATATTAGCAAAACACCTACAGCAGCCCCTCCAATAGGAGGCTCAGAGAGCTTGGGTTGTTCCAGCTTGGAGAAGAGAAGGATTCAGGGAGATCTTAGAGCAGCTCCAGTGACTAAAGGCACAACAACAAGCTGGGAAAGGACTTTTGACAAGGGCATGTAGGAAGAGTGCAAGGGGTAATGGCGTTAAACTGAAAGAAAGGAGATTTAGATTAGACATCAGGAAGAAGTTCTTCCCTGTTAGGGTGCTGAGGCAATGGCACAGGTTGCCCAGAGAAGCTATGGCTGCCCCATCCCTGGCAGTGTTCTGGACCAGGTTGGACTGAGCTCAGAGCAACCTGGTATAGTGGAAGATGTCCCTGCCCATGGCAGGGGGTTGGAACTTGATGATCTTTAAGGTCCCTTCCAACCCAAACCATTCTATGATAGCAGGTGGAAGCCTCTAAAGACCTACATGGGTATCTCTGCACTATATAGGTCCTGCACAAAACATCTGCAAAGGAAGACAAAAAGGAGCCTGATAAGTCCTACAGTGTCAAAGCTTTTGACTCAGCCTTCCTGTTCACTCCAGGAGTCTCTCCTAACATCAATGGAGGCTCAGAGATGAGTTCCTACTTGTGCAGCAACGGCTCAAGCAACAGAGTCAAACTGTGCACAGTCCAGAAGCAATGTGAACCCAGAGAACCCAAAAAAGGTTGACACAACCAAAGGGTCCAACTGGTGAGTAGGATGCATGGGATTTTCCTTAGGCCTCTAAGCACAGAAACCAACAATTTTAACGTTATGAGCTCCTGCTAGCCTTGAGACCTGCAGAATTAGCCTGGTTACCTTAAAGAACATGTGCTCTCCAAATTTACAGTCCTCCGCGTCACCATTCTAGCAGTGATGCTTAGTTTTACAGTGACAGCGACGGCAGTAACTAACTCCCAGCTCATGGGCCAGTACAAGGTCCTACACCTGGGTGGGAGCAATCCCAGGCACAGCTAAAGGTTGGACACAGAGGAGATTCAGAGCAGCCCTACAGAGAAGGATTTAGGGGTGTTGGTCAATGGAAAAAAGAACATGAGCCGGTAGTGTGCACTCGCAGCCCAGAAAGCCAACTGTATCCTGGGCTGCATCAAAAGAAGCGTGACCAGCAGGTCAAAGGAGGTGATCCTGCCCCTCTACTCTCATGAGACCTCACTTAGAGTATTGTGTGCAGTTCTGGTGTCCTCAACATAAAAAGGACATGCAACTGTTAGAACAAGTCCAGAGGAGGGCCACGAGGATGA
>JAOEHX010027106.1:5184-25309 GCA_025448015.1 Bolborhynchus lineola | reverse complement strand
TATCCAATCTAAACTTCCCCTGTTTAAGTTTGAACCCATTACCCCTTGTCCTGTCACTGCAGTCCCTAATGAAGAGTCCCTCCCCAGCATCCCTATAGGCCCCCTTCATACCTGATTTGGTGAAAAAATAATTATTTTCAGGTAACAAAATATTAAGCAAATGATAGTACTATTAACTCACAATAAACCCTGATAGACTGCCACTTAAAAATTGTTGAGTGACAGAAGGAAAAGAGCATTACAGCCTTCTGAAAGAGGTGTATCTTTTTTTTTTCTTCTTTTTCTTTTTTTCTTTTTTTCTTCCAGAAATAACTAAGATCAGGATTTGGGCAAAATTTCTGGATGTGGAAAATAAGGAGAGATCTTTTACCTGCTTTGTACCTCAGATGCAAATTTGGCACTATGGGGGTTAACTCTGCACAAATGCAACATCAAAAAAAAAATCGGGAAGTAAGTAAAGGAGTGTAATTAATTTCCCACAGTTTCTTGAGCTGGATTTCACTCAAATATAGCAGCTGAATTGTAACCAGTAGTACTCAGCTGCTAATAGAAAAAGTGAGTTTCTCACTTCACCACCCCAGACTTGAGTCTCAGTAAGGTTAGTACCAGAGAGTTAGGATTTCTAAAATAAATGAGACAGGATAAGATGAGATATATTTGAATTTATGGATTCAAATATTTACTATGAGAAAAGGTAATGGAAGCCTGAATGCCTGAATTATTAATGCATTGCCTTTAAAAAAAACCCCAGAACCATAGAGTATGTACCTATGAACCCAGCGCCTCCACAAACTCCTCCTGTGGGTATAATTATGGTATTTGCCTTTTAAATCTTTACGTGTTCCAGCATGATGATGACTGGAATAATAATAATTGAAAAATCTGATGTTACCTAGCAATGATGCAGTTTATACCTTACTAGTGTGTTCTAATGTTATGTCTTATAAAAGATGACAAGGCTTGCTTGAAGTCATAATCCATCAGCAATGTTATAATCTACTCGGGTGAGCTGTATTTTCCTTGCACAGACAAACAGCATAAAATTTGGATTGTTCATAGGAACTTTGGAGCAATCATGTGGAAACAGTGTATGCTGGTTTCTTTTGTCTTCCATACCTGGTCCTTCTTCAGTAAGTACCTCTTCACTGAGAAATTGTGGGTTATCATTACTGGGGATAATTTTTCTTTTGAGAGGTCGCATTTTCCCCTCAGTGCTGACAGGAAGTGCACTTCAGGGACTGGAGACCAGCCCTGGCTTCCACAGACTTGTCTGTCCATTTTGTGGGCCCATGGCCAAGGGTGAGGTGCAGGATATTTATGCTTTTTATCTGCACTCCTTGCTATTTGATTGGTCAACTGTTCTAGGCAAAGACTGCCCCCTCACATGTTCATGTGGTGATGTAGAACTAAAATGTAGCAGCAGCGAGATCAATGATGGTCATTATTAATGGCTGATGGTGAGAATCATAGAACCATTGAATGGTCAGAGTTGGAAAGGACGTCAAGATCATCTAGCTCCAACCCTCTTGACATGGACAGGGATGCTTCATGCTACAACATGTCACCCAACGTTGTGTCCAAGCTGGCCTTGAACACTGCCAGAGATGGAGCATTTACCACTTCTGTGGGCAACCTGTTCCAGTGCCTCACCACCTTCACAGTAAAGAGCTTTTTCCTTGTGTCTAACCTGAACTTCCCTGTTTAAGTTTAAACCCATTGCCCCTTGTCCTGGAGCAAGAGTCGCTGATGAAGAGTCCCTCTCTGGCATCCTTGTAGCCCCCTTCAGATATTGGAAGGCTGCTATAAGGTCACCAAGCAACCTTCTCTTAATGGAAAGGAAAAACATTTACTATCCTGAAAAGCTAAAGCTTGGTGCCTTCACAAAGAGATGGCTCCATAGCAGAGCCAATGATGCTAAGTATTGTTATCTGAAAGTAGGTAGAGGAGAATGCAGGTGGAAGAGGGACAGTGTGCTAAAGAAGTGTCGGGCATGGTGTCTTTGCTTCTTCCCCAGCATAAATGAGGGGTTCAGATGCCCAGGACTTTTCCTCACTGGTGTAGCAGAGGTATGAAACTTGGTTTCAAGTAGAGAAGTAAAGACCTACAGCTCGCAAATCCAGTGCAGGACATAGCACCTTTCTTTTTTCCTCCAGAAGCTGTTGTACTGGTTGGAAAATGTGAACAACTGTGGGCAAACCACAGAGCCTGTTACATCTATGTTTTGCATCAATGGCATCATTCCTTAAGTTAAAGCAATGTGACCTAGACACTGTAGAGCTCCAGCTCCTGTTCCTGGTTCCCAGCACTAAAGATCTAATTTGAGAAGCATATGAAAGATCAATTAATTTTCTCAAACCTTGTTTTTGAAATATCTGTTTATTTGACTTTCTAGTTCAGTCAGAATTGGCATGAGTTTGAACTCCTGCTAAATGAATGCTGCCTATTGATTTCACACAGACTTATGCCAGTCCAGATGTATTTAAAAGGCATTCTTTCAGCTTTGAGGCTTATAAATCTAAGTATTGCAAGGCTACCAGGTGTCAGTTACCTGGACAAGATAACTCAAAGTACTTTGTGTGGCTGTTTCTCAATGAATAGTTCTTTTTCCTTGTGATAAGGTCAGATTCTGAGTTGGAGAGTAACAACTGTGGCAGCCTGTGGGCTGTCAGTTGGCATCTTTGTCTCAATTATCACTTCAGTTGCTGTTAAAAGTATAGCTGTTCAAAATGTTTTGGCTAATACCAAAATGTTGAAAAGTTTGAAACTGGCTTCAGTCTCCTAATGGGGGAGAAAATCAGTATTCCCCATTTAAAAAATGTACATGACGATTTTCTTGTTGAGTTTGTCTTATGGAAAACATGTTGGTTTTCTGGCATGTTCCTTTAAGCCTAGGATCTTTGTGTTGCATCACCACGGTTATGGGGAAGTGGCTGTATTTCATTGACAAAAAGATAAAGTATTTAGGAAGCTCTGTGTGATACCTGTCCTTGGATATGGTGAGTGGAGCTGACTGGTCAGAATCAAATCAGTGCTGTTAAGGCCAGTATGTAGTAACTGAGAACACGATACAGTGGTTCTGGAATACATCATCTCCGATTTATTTATTTTAACTGTTGAATTCAATGAATTCAACTGTGATGTTACAGCAACAGTTATGTATTTAGCCCATTTAATCTTGTATTTTTAGTATAATTCTCCCTTCTTGAATGGAACTGTAAAAATCTACTTATTCTCTTTCCCCGTTTCAGTATGTGGCTTTAAGTTTTGATCTTTTCTCCAATGACTCACTTTTAAATCAGAACAAGTTATTATTGCGTATGTTTCATTCCATTGGTGAACTTTGAAACCTCAGTAAGAATCACATTTTGTGCTTCTAACAATTATAAACTATTTTCTTATTTTCAATGTGTCATACTATGGCTTGGTCATAGTCATTCTTTACATCCATAACTGTAACCCTCATTCATCAATTTGTTCTGAATACGTGGTGGCTTACTCTATTATCATTCTTCCAATTCAGATTTTCTCATCCATGTAGTCAAGACAAGCTGACCAGCAGATGGGAAATAGTTACCTTTGTGACTTCAGCACAGTTTTGTTCTTTTTCCCCTTTTGTCACTTCAGTACCTGTAGGGCTATATCTAAAGGAGTGTGAAATCCTCCAAAAATTGCTCTGTCTCTTACTAATAGGGGCTTTGTTTCATGTTTGTCACTTGCAAATATTTGTGTTTTTCCATGGCAGTACAGACCTGCTGATCGCTAAACACCTACAGGTGACATCCTGAAACTGCCTAACCCTTAAAATGACTGTAAGCTCCATATCCAGGCAATTTTCACCATTTTCCAGCTTGATTTTTTTTTTTAAGCTTCTAAGGTCTTTTAATCACTTACTCCCATTGTTGTTTTCCGTATCTTATAATAATACGTGCTCACCCTTGGAATTAAATATATCAAAGAAAGAAATAAAAATTAAATTTAAGGCACTTATTGAACTGTATGTTTTCCAGTTGCTACAAGATTATTAAGCAAAGCTTAATGATGCTTGTTTGCTAAGTAATTTGTATATTGTGCTGTAGGTGCTCATAGGAAGTAAAGTTTTCATTGATGCTATTTCCTATATGATAACCAGCCGTTGCTTTAGTTGTAGTGAACTGCTGGGTTTTCTATAGCTTAGAGGCCAGCAAGGGCTGCAATACTAGAAATGTGGCATTCAAAGTTTAGTGCTTTAATGAAGCACTGGAGATATTCAGAGATGTCACTGAATGCCTATCTGCAATGCAGGAGTAAGCTGGTTGTGCTTGGAGAGGTGTGAGTTGGCTCCAGAGCAAGATTTCAAAGTGCAAAAGATGTGAAAATGGTACACTTTTACTTTTGTTGGGTATCTCTGCTGTGGAGAAAGAGGCTGGTATTTATGTTCTTGGAAGAGCCATGTGATAACAAGGGTCTGCTGGGAGCTACATGTCAACTGTCTCAGTTTGGAAGAAATAGGATTTTAGGAAATGAGCAAAAGATTAGATCATCTAATTTAACACCTGACAGGTAATGGTAGATCTGCTTTTCTCTGTCATGAGCAGGAGGGTCTTGTAAGCTTTGAAAGTTATGCTCTTGATTGTTCATATAGAATATATTTAAATTTTAAGTGTGTCCTGGCAGAATAAATAGGAGTGTGTGATTGGTGTAGGCTTGGTCTGGTATTGTGTTTGAGCTCAAAGTGGTATTTTCCAAACCACTGAAGGACTCAGGAACTTAGTCTCACTGTAAAGGATATTTCATCCAAGTGAATTCTTATTATGTGGACTTCTAAATGAACTTGCCTTCTAATTGCTTGAAGGCCAGATCTGGAAAGGGATTTAGATATTTATTATCTTTTCAAGAATAAATAACTAGCCAGGGTGCTTCCTTCTGTTGATTTCAAATTATTTCCTTCTAAATTATTCTTGCTGTTCTCCTTAGGTTTTATGCTACCTACTAAATAATTTTACACTTTTGGCTACACTTCTTCCCAGTGTAAGGATGTTTACTTAACACACCTGCTCACAACAAAGACTTTGCGTTTTCCCTTCTATTTTTATAAAGGAAAACTAAACAGCCCTTACTTTTTCTTTTTGAAGTTCTTTACCTGTTTAACCTGTGCATTTAAAGATTCACAGAGTGTAAGATATTTTAAAGTCTTCACTATTCTGTGCTTGTCAGATTTGAGCTGTCTTTGCCATTAGCTTCTAAATAATCTAAGTCTTTCTGTAACTGACTGGAGTGTTCCTTGTTTACTGTTCCCCAGGCTTTAACACCAGAAGTTTATAAGCACTTCTTGATTTGCTCCCTGTTCTAATGTCTTCTGTATTCTGGGCCAGCTTTGTCTGTCCTGCTACTTGTAAAGCTACAGGTATATACTATTGACCTTGAATTAGAATTTTATTCAAAACAAAAAAAAAAAAAAACCACAAAAGCAACCCCCTAGAAAAACCCCAAAAAGAAAAAAAAAAGCCAAACCAAAACCCCAAACCAACCCTTCCCCCAACCAAACCTTCCAACAGCAACCAAACAAGCCACAAAAAAAAACCCAACATCAAAAAAAGCCCCAAACAAACCAACAAACAGCAACAGTTAAATCTACTAATTTTTAATGGAAGAACCTGTATGGTCTTCATTATGTCATTGGACAATGAAGTGTATGACTGTTCAGATATGAATCTTTCTGCTGTCCTCTCCCTCCACGTTTCCCCAGATTCCTGGGTCTTCTGCTCCTGTTGCCAGTGTTACAGCTGTGAGTGCAGGAATGTTGTTGAAAGTTGGAACTGTTCAGCCTGCAGAAGAGAAGGCTGTGTGAAGACCTCATAGCAGCCTTCCAGTACATGAAGGGGGCGTATAAGGCTGCTGGGGAGTTGCTCTTCATTAGAGACTGTAGTGAGAAGACAAGGGGTAATGGGTTCAAACTTAAACAGGGGAAGTTTAGATTGGAAAAAAGGAAAGAAGTTCTTTAGTGTAAGGGTGGTGAGGCCCTGGAATGGGTTGCCCAGGGAAGTTGTGAATGCTCCGTCCCTGGCAATGTTCAAGGCCAGGTTGGACATAGCCTTGGGTGACATGGTTTAGTGTGAGGCGCCCCTCCACATGGCAGGGGGGTTGGAACTAGATGATCTTAAGGTCCTTTCCAACCCTAACTATTCTATGATTCTATGATCAAACATTTACCAAATCCTTGCCTAACATTCCTTTCACCAGGCTGCCAAGCAGCTGCCATCATTCATGGACTAAGCTCATATCCTGTTGTAAATGATGCTGTTATCAGGTCAGCCAGTGTGGGCAGGGAAAAAGCAGTGATGAGATGCAAGTACAACTTGCTTTGTTTTACCTGTCCAACCTCTCCCTGCCTTTCTGCATTCCTTCTTGTGTCATCACAAGAGTTAATACTCTCCTCTGAGTAAGTAAGCCCTCCTTAGTTCAACAATTTATACTAATCCAAGATGAAAAATATTCCCTTCCATCCTCGGCTGATATTGTCACTGAAAGATAAGAATTTCCCAACACTGAAACGATACAAGGCCAGGTTCAGGAAGTACTTCTCTGAAGGATCAGTGTTTGTTGTTTGCTTTTGGTTGTGTGTGGTTTTTGTTATCATTTTTGTTGTTGTTGTTGTGGTGGTGTTTTTTTTGTTTGTGGATTTGGGGTTTTTTGTTTGGTTTGTTTGTTAGTTTATGTTAATAAAGATAGGCTATCAATGAGCACCAGAAATAACAGGCTATTGAGCTTGATAAAGGGATATCTGGGTTAGAGAAGAAAAGGCACTGTGAAGTAGGGCCATTGTGAAGTAGGACCATCATTCTATGCACCTGATGGGAAGAGAAGCTTTTCTGAAGGGTAGATATAAGCCTTTTTGGGCTAAAGTTAACCTTTGAGAGCTAGGTGACACAAGGGTCTCTTCTGATTTAAATTCTGAAATCTCTGTAGACTGTGAAGATGATGGACAGCATGTGAGGTTTTGCACTGCTATGGTGTTACTATTAATTGTATACCTTAGGAATGAGATGTTACAGGAGTTAAACAAAGCTTTGCAGAGCTTATGATGTAAATCAAGGGCTGAATGTCACAAGGGATCATGCCAGGAGAAAAAGTAGGAACTGCTGAGGATGGTGAAGCCAAAGGCAAAGCTGGTGGCTCCTCATCTGCTTAATTGATAGGGTGGCAGTGATTTGTATCTATTACAGCAGAAAGTGTTTCTGTAGCTATTATTTCAGCACAACTTTTTATAACAGTTACCCGTGAGTCTCCCAGCAATAAGGAACATTTTATGATAATTAGGAGTAATGCTACAGAAAATGTTATCTATATGAATACTATATTAAACTGCAAATAGTGGCCACTGCCTACTGATCCTTAAGTAAACAGTTTGTTGACAACTTCTGATTAAACTTTCCTCCTTGCTGTCTTTCAGCCCAATTTAAGTCAAAATATCAATGGACACAATTTCTGTTAGGAAAATGGAAAAGTTCATAGGCTAGTTGGAGATGCATAATCTTTCCCATTAAAGTGCCTTGGTGTTCATTCATTATGTGCTATTTATCTTGCCCATGAGGTGTAACATGAATAATGCTTGTAAGGCATTCCTTCTAGACTTCTTACATATTGTGAAGAAGTAATATTCTAAATAGGACCAAGTTTCATGCAGCAATTTACCATGACAATCTCACAATTATAGCTGCACACAAACAAAATATTGCTAAAATAGGAACATATTCCACTCATAGGGAAACTGCTCAGAGGAGCTCTTGGTAGAGCCCTGTAGATGTACTCATGAGAGCTGTGTTTCCAGCTCTGGCAACTAGCTATGCTTTGACCTTGGGCCAATCACATCATCTCACTCTGCCTTCATATTTATTCTATGTCTCTCTGCTTTGATATTTTGGCTAAATACATTAGTGCTGGTACTACCTGCTTGTGCTTGCACCCACTGTGTGATCCTACTTCCTCAAGCCTTTGCTGTGACCTCTTGGCCCAGTGCTAATAGAAATAGTGAAAAGTCACACCTTCCCTTTTAGTGGTTCGGCAGGACTGCTAATAAGCTGCATCCATCAATATGTCAGCATCCCTGTGAGATATAAGCCAGTATCCCTAAGGTGTGAAGTGGTATGCTCCCACTGCTGTTATCACCTCCAGGCCAGGGTGTGTAAAATAGAAATGCAGTAGCACTGTGGGAATTAAACCTCACATCCTCACACCTTTCAAAAAGGAGTCTGTCCTGCCTGGCAGCACAGATGAGCTCCTGAGAGACAGAACGAGCTGTGACTTACCTCCTCGGAAACATCACATTTATTTTTAAATGTTATAAAAAGAAAAAAGTAGTTGAAAAAGGTATTAGAACAGATAGGACCACAACTGGTAAAAGAAAACCCATTGATAGCTCAGTGTTTTCTAGCTGAAGCAGACGTTTGTTCAGCTCATGGCTGCCCTATGTAGTCCATGTTGCAAACTCCCTGCTGGAGAGTGGCCATTAAAGACATGCCCTCATGCTCTTTTTGAGGTCAGCAGTATCTGGAGCAAGAGGTAAAGATTTCTGCTGATTCTGATGGTCCTGCTTCCTTCTCTTTGACCAGTGATGTGTGCAGGAGCAGGTTTCTTCTTTGCTGGACCATCCTCTTGAAAAGCAGAAAATGTTCTTCTTGAGCCAGTGCCAGAAGAATGTATTGCACACCACTGGCATTTATTGGCATTATGAATGGGAAAATACTTGTTTTGGCAAACAAGTCAAGGATTTTGAAAAGAAAGGACAAAGACATGTAGGAAGCTAAGTAGCTGTATTTCTCCTTACTGGTAGTCATAGGTGTAACACAATCTAATTGCTGAATAGCACTCCCAATAATGCACAAGTTTCTCCAATGACAAAGAAGCAACAAAGTTACTCCAGATTTGTCAGTGTTCCCAGGACAATATTATATTTTCCAATTGCCAGTGCTTTTCAATTGTCAGTGTTTTTCAATCACTTTAAGAACAATCACTGCAATGTCACAGAGCTCATAAAAAGGATAAAATGTAAATATTATTGAAGCTTAACACAGCACAGACATCAATGTGATATTAAAGGAGTTTTTCATCAGTAGCCACTCCAAAGATTTGTATCTGCTTATCAATGCCTTTGCTGAATTAAATGCATAAAATCTTTACATGAAACCTAACAAAAAGTCATGAACGATATCAGTAGTCAGACAGTATTCATGGCATTCATCATGACAAACTGCGTAGGAAGCTGTTTGTCAAAACCTTGTTCTAGTAAAAATGGCTCCGTTCACAGTACAGAGATACTACTTATCTCAAAGTCTGAAAGTCTGCTAAAAAAAAAATCCCTTATATATTCTGTACTTAGGCTATAGAGACATCAGCATCCCATTAAAGTGCTTGATGTTCTGTTTCTTTACTCTACAGAGGATACATGGGGGCAGTCCGGTCTGTCCCCCAAGAAACAAAAATTCCCAACCCTGAGCAACTGCAACTGTTTTTTTCACATAGTGCTAAATACGAAGCAGTGTTCAGTGTGTGGGGTTGTTTTTGTTCGTTGTGGGGAGGGGTTTAAGGAAATTTTGAGACACTGAATAAATTCAGAATCTGTCTGAGAATTACTGCAAATGGCTTATGCTTCCATGCATGGAAGTGCTCTGTCCAATAGTCCACACATAAATCTGCACATGTTCTAGCTGCCAGAAAGGAAATCCTGAGCATTTTGAGACGAAATACAATAGAGGCAACAAACCCATAAAAGTTTATCTTTTGTTTACTCTAGTGTGCTTGGAAATTATAAAGCTCCCAAAAGCACAGGAATCAATAGAGAAAATTAGGGAAGGGACCTGGGTGATTAAGCTCTGTTGGCTTTAATGGGAGATTGACACTTTCACATCTTTGTACATCAGGACTAATTTGTTTTCACCTTGCTAAACAAATGCAGCAGATGCTGCAGATGTACCACATGGTACCCAAAGAAGTAAGGGGACATGGCCAGCAGCATTCAGTACATATGTGATAGGACCAGCACTGGGTCTGGGCTCGACAAATGACTCGACACCTAATGCAAGTTAAAGTTAAACCTGAGCATAGTATGCTGAGTGGTGTAGTTTCCATGTGAGCATTGAGGTTATCTCCTTGCCTGAGTTAGTGCAGGAGAAGCTATAAATACAGCTGTTACTCTGAATTGTGTTTTTTGAGCATTATGCAAAGTTGCAGTGTGAAAGATGCTTGGAACCAGATATCTCCTGCAGTCCCTCTGCCTTGTTAGCAGCATCATGGCTATTTTTTCATATTTATGCAGTGTTGTTGCTCAAGGTCTGTGGAACATGCCCACTGAATCAGAAAGAGGCAGGATAGAACAGCAGGGGAAACAGCACTGTGTGCTCTGCCAAGCTGCAGCTCTGACCTTCCTGTTTACTTTTTTTTTTTTTTAACATTTGTTAAAGGAATGAAGCAGCAAATCACCAACAATAACAGAAAAATCAATACCCGCCTCTGCTGCTTTTGTGAGATCTGGAACATGGCCTCAATCTGTCAGACTGAATTACAGTCTGTGGGTGTCAGCAAGGGCTCAAATAGACCTGCCATGCCACTCATTCATAAAAGGTTTAGGCCTGTACCAGTGTCACTGTTACTGCTGCCTCCAAAAGGCATGGAGGGAGCACTAACCTTTCAGATGAAAGGCAAGTTATGGGGCAATGAGTGTGTTCACTCACACTTTGCATGTAAGATTGCACTAATCTCCAGAATAAAAAGGGTAAACAAGCAGTTTGACAAATATAAGGCTCTGGGGCATTATCTTGCTAATGGATGTTAAACCAAATGGATGTATTTGAATGGAAGGTGATATATCAACACAGGAATGTCATCCTAAAATAGGCCATTGATCCACTAGCTGAGAATCCAGTCTTTGACAAAGGTCAGTGCATCAGGGAGAAGAACAGTTTCTTCTAAACTCGTAATTTTCCCAGGCAACAATAAAAGTCTGTATTACTATAGAGAGGAAAGCTTTCTCCTGCAACTCCAGATGGCAATTAGTTTGCACCCTAGAGCATGAAGATTAACATCCCTTATAGCTTTCAATTTTCCAGTGGATCTTAAGCTACTGCAATGAGCTTCTGAATATATCATGTGATTTTCATCTTACTAAGCTGGACTCTCCCACCAGCTCTTTTTTGGTTTTATATAGCCTCTTTGCAGAAATGGCAGTGGGACTAGGCAGGATAGCTGCTCATGCCAGTGAAGGAAGAGGACTGTGACTAGCAGTGCTGGCAGGAGTTGCTCTAGAGAAATTGAAAGCATCAGGAATTCATATGCACTGAAACAAGGTTACAAGAGGAGATGAAAATGATTTCATCACTATATTTACTATTAGAGATAGTTTCAATTTTCTTATTTAAAGATGCTTGGCACCATGTAATGTACCATAGTGCAGTTTCCTGAGTAATAAAGGCTCTACAGATGAGTGTTTATGGCCAACTGCAACTCATACAACAGGGTGGAGCTTGGACTGCTTCTAGGGACACCTGGCTTTTGTGCCCTGGCAGGCAGGGGCTCAGCATCTGGCTTCCGACCCTCTCACTTGAGGCAGGGGCAGGCAGTGCAAACTCAGTGCCTCCTGTGCCCATTGTTCCTGATGTGTCCCAGTTCAGCAAGGCATTGCTGACTTTCCCGAGATGTCATTGCTGCTGTGGGATACACAGAACTGCCCAACCTACTCCAGAAGTCCACCCAGACTTCTGAAGGTCTTCAGCTTGTTGATTCTGCATCTCTCCCTTCTTTCCTTGGCCTCTCCCTTTTCTTTATTATCTGTCTTTCTCCCATCCACTTTTCAAGTGTCTCATTCTAAGCCTCCTTCTCTTATGAATTTTGTTAAGGCTGATCAAGCCAGCTAGCAGCCAATAATTCCTGTAAGGGCCTTGTGCAAATCAACAGCTCCTGTTTCAACTTTCCTTTTCACTAAGAAGTTCCCTTGTTATCCTTTATTTCAAAATTTTTCATAAGAATGAGTATTGCTAGGTCCCACATGGAAATAAGGACACAGAAAATATGATCTTATTCTTCCCCATCTCTGAGTAGGCAGCAGTTAATTTCATAGTCTGGTTAAAACTGTGTTCAAAGAGGAAAAGCCTTTCCTTTAATCTGTATCTGCATTTGCAGCCTTTCTAATTTCATAAAATGTCTCCTTATTCTTGTCCTATACTATGGGTAGAACAGGAAAATTCAAAGGGCTTTCATTGTATTGTTCATTATTTAGCATGCTTTTGTCATTCTACGTCTATCTGTGAAGCAATGAAATATTGTTAATAAGGGAGCAGAAGCCTTTTATTGAGGAGAGAAGCTGATGGCAATAGACATGTAACTAATAATATATGTGGTTAAGATTGTAATTTGGACCAAGGCTAGCTCCTGGGAAAGCAGTGAGGAGCATACTGTTTCTCCAGATGAAAAGAGCCAATGCCATAAAGAAAGCAAAATAGAGATGAGCATCCAGGGTGGGGAAATTCTCTTTATGAGATTATATTCACTTCTATACCAAATGCCCTTTTTTCTCCTTTCTTGTTTCAATTCTCAATACAGCAAGATGCCATGTGAAGGATCTCTTGCGCATCCTCATTTTCAAGACTCTTATGGTAGCATTTGTTCTTGCAAAGTGCAAAAGTCTTGGTGATTTCACATGTTCAACATATCTAGACAAGTCTCTGAACTTACATGTGACTGAACCAAACCTGAATTTGCAACCTTCGTTACTGACTTACTCAGTTTCCCATGAAGTTAGCTGGAGTCTTTCCATTTAACTCAGTATGACCACTTAGAGGCTAATAGGCTTTTATAGGTGTGTACTAACTTGCTTTTAGGGTAGCATCATTAGAGTTGTTTCTACACAGACACAAAAGAGGAAATGACAAGCAGTAAATATTTAAAGTAATACATGACAAAGGATCATCCAATCTGAGAGTGCTTGGATTTTAACAGAAGGCTGTGGATAAAACTCAAGCACCATACTGAAGGAAATTCAAATGTATAGTTTCTACCCCAAGATCCCCAAATCCTGTCCTGGCTGGAGCTGAAGTCAGATCACACTGCTTCCTGAAATACAACCTAGTACCTTCACTCAGATGTTAAACTTATCATCAGTGGAAATATAGATATCTGTAGTAAATGAGGATCTGGCTTTTATTGTTAGAAATAAAAGCTGGAATTCCTGCTTGGAACAAGCGTGTAGGAAAAATAAGACAGAAAACAGGCCACTGTGAAGTAGTGGGAAAACTCTGCACAACCAGAGACCAGGCA
The DNA here is from genome assembly GCA_025448015.1 of Bolborhynchus lineola. Lineage (NCBI taxonomy): Eukaryota > Metazoa > Chordata > Aves > Psittaciformes > Psittacidae > Bolborhynchus > Bolborhynchus lineola. Next base: position 12,025 of record JAOEHX010027106.1, on the reverse strand, counting down.
GTGTTCAGTATCTGGGAGCTGCAGCCTAATTGGGAAAGAAATGAAAGAAAATAGGATTTTGGAAAGCAGGGCTCCTAGATTGGTGAAATCAGCCTGTCAGGGTTGTTGCTAGCACCCAAGATGATCACTGTGTTTCTGTTACACACTTCCCTGATTTGCCCTGTTACTATAATCAGTATCCTTTTGCAAAGCATTTTTGTTTCAGTGAAGCAGTGTTCTGTGTTGGTACAGTGGTCTCCCAGCTCTGTTTCCAAGGTTGCTGCAGGGCTGCTTTCAAATGATGAAGTTTCCTGTTAAGGTTATGTGAGATGTAGCTAAAGGTCTATTTCAGGCACAGCTAAGAAGGCAAAGCAGTTTTGCTTGATCATTCACTGCTACTTATTTGCCAAAGCCTTACCAGCCTGACCTCCTTATAATGTCAGCAGAAAGCCAGACATGTTCTCAGCCTGTCATCTCAGAGACTCACTGAGGATCAGCATTGGGAAAGGATTATGCTGAATTTTCTTTTCATCTGTAGTTTTGAATTTTTTGGCTTGGTTTTACACTGTGCCAATCTTTTTGCTTGCCCCAGGGGAATAAAACACACAACATTCATCTTGCCAGCTATTTCCTGAATACCTGTGGTAATAGTTTCCAAGGGTCTGTGCAACTTATTTGTGTATCTAAATGGAACAGTGTTGCAGCAGCAGTGTTCACAGCAAGCTGGAAGGAATTGAAGGAGAATAAATTTGCTACAAATTGAAGAGCTAGGAAAATATGACTTACCCTCGTCTGGAAAATAAGCCACAACACATAGCAAACCCTTTTAAATGAAGCATAGAAATACGCAAATGCCAGTGGGGCTGCATGTCTTAAGGAATTGTTTTGTGAGTACAGTTTCCATTGTCAGAGACTCCACATTTATGTAAGTCACAATCAGTCAGTTTTAGTACAGTGTGCCGTTTTGTAGCATGATGGCAAAGTAGTTATCCACAAGGCATGCGTTCATAACTGTTTCCTATACAACATTGATGCAGGATCTCAGTAGCTCAAGAATAGCAAACGAAATTCATGTTTGCCATGTACAGCACTGTGAATAATTCACAACCAAATCTGTTTGTCCTGCGCATCAGGTAAGGCGGTAAACAGAAAATCAGAATGCAAGAAAGCCACCCAAGTGACAGGATGCATCAATGATGTGTGACGTATACCAGAATTATCTTGCATAGTAAAAGTGAACTGGAAAGAGTTGCTGCTCTTATTCACCCACACAGCCTTTTGATTTCAAGCAACTCCTTAGAGCTGTACTCTATGGCGCCAAGAATAAATCTGTGGCTCAGAGCTTGGGAGAGCTGTGGTTTTATTTGTGCTTCTGCTTGATTTTAAAAAGGTCACTTCATCTGTTGCTTTTTCCATGTTTTTTAGTTTAAGTAGGAAACCTCCATAGTCTGGGTATTGTCCCGCTGATCATTGGAGCCATTAGGTGGCTATTCAGGATACTGATACCGTACTTTTCAGACAAAGGCCTCCACCTCAGGTTTGACTGGCAAGCAAAGGTCAACCGCTAAGTATCAGAGCTGAGTGCTGGGCCCTCGGCAGGCATCAAGTTGCCTGCCTATAGACAACCCAGTGGAGGTGCCAACTGGCTGGCAAAGAAGGTGCACCATGTAACTTCAGACAAACCAAGACAGAAGTGGAGCAATGAGAATATTTCACACTGTGAGACAGAGGCTGAGTACTTTCTTCTCTGTAGCTGTTCACTGTGTGGAGTTGTGCCTGTGTTGGGCAAGTTTAGGACCGCAGTATATTTTCACTAGCATAGAAGTGGATTACCTGTAATATCATCCTAGTGCGAAAATTTGTGGTTCATGGTGTTATAGAACCCTATGTCCCACTTGTTCCCCACAAAACCAAAAATAAGCATGCACAAGAAATGCCCTTTTTTCTGGCAGTTGGTTGGAGCATGGCTTTTCACATGTTTCTGTCCTACCTCCATCTTGCTGTGCCTTTGATGGCACCATGCCAGCAATTAGGTTCCTGCAGGATAATCACATCCTGCAATGTTTTGCTTTGGTTATTTGTCATGCAGCAACCCACAGCTTGACAGTTGAGTCTCTAATAACAGAATTACGGAGAGAAATCCTCCAAGCAGTCACGGATGTTTTGCTCTTTGCAAGGTCAGCAGAGACTTGTGAGGGGTGGCAGCTGATGGAAGAGGGGTCATCTGCCTGGCATGCAGGAGCAGGGCCCAGGCCACTCTTACCAGTGCCAGTGGTGCCCTGTCACTTGCTGGAATATATTTCTGGCAGCAGAGAGCTGTAGTGAATGTTTGCTAAATGGGGAACAAGACCCCAGGAAGATATTTTAGCAGTTAGTTTGTTCTTTCTGAGAGAAGATTCACTCAGAGGCTTGGTATAGTTGAGAGTGGTTTGAGGTGGTGTAGAGAGACAACCACTTCCTTGTGCTGACTCAGGCCTCCCTGCCCAGTATGTGAAAACCATGTTAGTTCTCCTTTAATATTCTTTGGAAAACGCTTCTTTTCATTTCGTGGCGGTTTGTTTTCTTTTTCCTTCCCCAAGGCTCTGCAGGCACAAGCGTGTTTCACAGCTGGTTTAGCAAGGATGTATCTAATTTAGAGGGCATTGAGGGTTCCCACAAGCCATAGCAACACTGATCACATGAATAGAGTAACGCACTTAGTAGGGTCTCTCCTGAAATGGCTGCTGACACAGTGATGCTGAAACCAATTGGGAGGTAAAGTGCTGAGTAGCCTTAGTACAGTTCCCGCAGTGACAATTCAGGCATGGGAGAGAGTGGGTGCTCTTCTCCCAGGCTGAATATACTTGCTTCTTCCTCTTGTACTGAGATTTTCACCTTTATTTTTCCCTCAAAGCCTTTCCATGTGCTTGCAATTTTACTTATTCTTCATTTCCCACTTCTGGCACTCAGGACACATAGCTGTGTGTTGCACTTGGCAGTGGCACAGCATGTCAGACACCAGCCTGTTATTTTTCTATTTCACACAGTCCTGTGAGATTAACTGCACTCTGCATTGACCAGGCTAATTTGTTGTGGTGGGAAGGGATGTCTGAAGCTCACCTTGGGAAATGCAGCCCATAGTCCACTTATAAAAATGAGCATCTTGTGTGCTATCAAAGCTTGGGAGAGTGCGGGAATGAGCTGCGTCTCAGCTGTTAGACTGAAATGTAAATGGTGGAAACATCACTGATGTATGGGATCAAAAAATACAATCAAAATTTTGAGTACGTAAGATGCTTTGAAAGGAGCCAGTGAAAGGGCTGTATGTAATGCCTTTGAGTACAGGCCTGTATGTAATCCCTTTGAGCACAGACTCTGCCCCTGCTTTGGTAAATTACCAGATCCTCCAAGTAAAAATAGCTGTCGGGTAGATACAAGTTGTACGTAGTAATACTGTTGAAAGTTTTTTGTTTTGCAATAAGGATGTGGTTTCTTTTGCCAGTTCTGGTAGTGCTCAGCTGAAGCCTTGGGGAGATCAGGGGGAGCTAAAGAGTTCCCATCCAGTTAATCTCTTGTTTGTGGTGCTTACTTCATTTTTGTCTTTAGAGATTTGAAGTTTTAGTATGTGTCTCATCTGGTTTTCACGTTGAACCAAGACCTCCAGATGGTTCTGTTTTATTTCTGAGTGATGATATCCCAGATGTGATGGCAGGACAGCCTCCCAGGTCTTCATATTGCCATGTGAGAGGATGTCTGGTGGTTCAAAGCAGATGAGGAACATGTGATATGAAAAGGCCTTTGTAGCACAGAGTTACACTACAATTGCTCTGTACTCAGCAACAGGTTGTGGTTTGAAGAAATACTGCTTCTGTCAGCCTTGCATAATTGAAACAGTAATCAGCATCCATTAGGTCAGAATATATTGTCAATCCACAGTGAAACAGAAAGGACTACATCTTGGAAAACCTTTTCATTAAGCAAAGAAAATTGATACCAGTGCTTGGCTCAGCCTAACACTTTGTTCACGGAGCTGAGTGTGGGTAGTAACTGTGTTTGTTTTCTTTTCATTAATTTCTCTATGCACAGTTATTTTGATTAGGAAACATCCACCTTCCATTCTAGACGAACAATTCTAAGAACTTTTTCCCAACACTTACTATCTTGTATACCTGTCAGTGCTTGTGAGAAGAGCCATGTTAGAACACTGTTCAGGAAACAGTATTTTGGCTTATGTGGTTGAATTCATGCAATCTCATTTTAGTTGAAAAATATTTATCTGCCAACTGACTACATTTTCTTTTTTCTTTTCTTTGTGGATTTTGTCCAAATAGCTACAGGCTGTGTTCATGAGTAATACTGTGCCTATGAGTAGCTCATTATATGTGTGCATTGATGACATAGTACTGGCTACCTGGGAGACTGTCTAGGTAGCTGCTAGTCAGTATGAAAGGACTAAGTGTTAAAGGGAGTACAATGATGATTTGACAGAAGTGATAATAAAATATCTTTGTCATGGCATTCTGTGAGGGTAAAGAAAGTAATTAATGATATGTCTGATTCGTTAAGTAGAAACCATTACTGTATACAGCCTTGCAAATACCACTATCCCATTACCTGCATGGATGGATGAATGATGATGAAAACCATTTGATGGATGGGTGGGGTCTTGCATACTGTCATCAGGTCTAATACATGCAGAACAAGTGGTGAATCACTGCTACTTCAGTTGCTAGAGGATTTTCTCGCTCAGTATTTTTCCTATTACCATTAAGCTTCTCTTAGTACTGAATAAGATTCTTCTCAAACCTTCTTCAGAGCCTCACCATGCTTCCATGCTTGCCCCAAAACCTCCTTTGTTTTTAGGCATGTAATTAAGAGTAACTCACTGTCATGCTTATACAATCAATAAATCTTTCTAGTATAAAAATGTCATTTTAATGGACAGAGAAAACTTTTTACTAGTACTCTGTTGCAGGTGGCTTTGGGAAGCCTTGATGTTATGGTAATGAAACATAAAACAAGAGATCAAGGGCTGGAAATAACCATGTTGCATATTAGATGCAATATCAATACTTTCTTTTCTCTTGTACGCTTCATTAATGATTGTGGAGAAGGGATTTTGCTGGGCTCTTCCCTAGGATCTATGCACTCTTCTCACATGTGGGCTGCCAAGGGACCAAGGCTCAGCCAGGGAGGCTACAGACATGCAGCAGAACTGGCTAGCAATGGGTAGTCGCTACCTACTTTCCTGTGGTCAATGCACCTTGATTGTTTGATGGAATTTACTCTGCTTCAGTGCAGACTCTACAACAAGTCCACCTGTCCTCTCACTTTGCTGAACTGTCTTGTTCTCTGGAGCCAGACTAGTGATGAATATTCTGTGGTTCGGTGTTGTTAGCTTTTGATTTGGTGTGTAGCTAACCACATTCTCCCATTGCTGAGAAAGTCGCTGTCCCCTGGATCAGGCTTGATCCAATGCATGAATGAGTTTGAACACAATGAATATGCATAGGAAATATTTGTACTGATATCAAGTATAACATAATATACCTTCACTCCAAAGTAACTGTTCTTTGTAGCAGGAGAAAGTCACCCCAGACTTTTCAGTGAATAAGCCCTTGGGGATCCTGATTTTATGCTTTTTCTTACAGTGCATTTCCCTGTTGTTTGCCACTCTTACTGCTTGTCTTTCTCTAGATATAAATGGCTCTTTTTACCACAGTTGTTGAACATCATGAATAAAATGAGATTGTAAATTCCTATAGCAGATATCTAGTCCACATTCAGGTGCTACATAAATGATGATCTACTTAAAAAGAAGGTGCTAGAGAAATAAGAAGCTGTTATCATTGTTACTTCCATAGTATGTATGCCTGAGACTGGGTGTAACTGACACAAAACTATTTAATAAGTCCCTTATTGCAGAGCTCTAGAACAATTCCTCTCCAGACTAGCTTTCTTCTCTCCTCATGCATTTATCTTTCAGTCTTTTGGACTTCAATCATACATTATGCTGTCAGCTTTATGGTTCTTTACTACTATCATTCATAAGAAGTGCTATGTTTAGTCATAAAATTGCAGCTAAGAAAAAAAAAATTAGTGCATCTAATATGCATCTATTAGGAAACCTTCATTTATCTCTTCAGCATTCCCTTTGCTTCCTTGTTTGTGACCTATCACAAATCTAGGTTGCTGAGGAAAGATAATTTTTTTTGGCAGAGAAGATTTTCATCCGTACCTGATGTATTCACTTTGGGAAAGAAGTCTATTCTCCATGATATTTCCTGCTTTTTCAATATAAATTGTGACTCTATCTGTGATAGAGCAGTTTTGAGTAAGGGACTTTAAAATGAATTTGGCCCTGGGATGAGGTGCAGAGAGTGAAGGCCAGTATTAGTGATCCCAAGAATTCTTTTGTGAAGACTATGGCTGCAGTAACCTGAAGGATGGCAACAGACATGGAAGTACACAACAAAGGTACAGTACTGTCATCCCTGACAGTGTTCAAAGCCAGGCTGGACAAAGACTTGTGTGATATGGTCTAGTGTGAGGCATCCCTGCCCATGGCAGGGAGGTTGGAACTTGTGATCCTAAGGTCCTTTCCAACCCTAACTGTTCTATGACTCTATAATCATCTCAAAAGCTTCTTTCATAGACTCATAAAATAGTTAGCTTTGGAAAGGACATTAAAGATCACCTAGTTTCAACACCCTTCCACGAGACCAGGTTGCTCAAAGCCCCGTCCAGCCTGGCCTTGAACACTTCCAGGGATTGAGTAGCCATCGTGTCTCTGGGCAACCTGTGCCAGTGTCTCATCACCCTCACAGTAAATAATTTCTTCTTAATATCAAATTTAAATCTCCCCTTTTTTAAGTTAGCTATT